>OY757272.1:6383209-6469990 GCA_963584085.1 Pyrausta aurata | reverse complement strand
AATCGGAAAGCGATGAACAAAATACACCGACTTACCAAGTTTCAGCTATGTGATGCTTATAGTTTTCAGAATAAAGTGGCTGTGACATACGGACGGACAGACAGACAGACAGACAGACTTGACGAAACTATAAGGGTTCCGTTTTTTGCCATTCGGCTACGGAACCCTAACAAAGAGATAAGTTTTTTAATAAAAGCATACAACGCAGTAATTATAATTTCTTATATAATAATAATAGTCTCCCTAGCCGATTTCGACTACGGTGGCCAGTCACAACGACTAACCGACTGCGCGGGACATTATTATAGTGCACAAGTGTGTGCGCAAACACAGGTGCACTCTCTATTCCTTTCACTCTCATAGCCCGATGGGACAGCAATCTGACACGACTGGAGAGATCAGGCGCAGGACTAACGGCTTTACGTGCTTTCCGAGGCACGGGGGTGAAACACCGCCAACTTCCAAACTCCGGGCTTCCCTGAGTATTTCTGAACAGAAAAACGCATATTTTTGGCCCGACCCGGGAATCGAACCCAGGACCTCTGGCGCAGCCGTCGCTTAAAAATGCGACCCTCTTACCGCTGCGCCACCGAGGCAGTTCTTACATACTACACAGAAAAAAAGATTTTTAAAATATTTTACACAAACACCTTTCTCCACTTTGATTTGTCTGTATCAGAACATAACATATTTCTACATCATACATCTTAGCCGAGAAATATTAGACAGTTAAACTTCGATTCGACTACGTTATAATTCTAGCAGGATGGAATGATCGTACGTAACCCACTATGGTTTCAGTCTCAATTGCATCATCAGGGTGTCTTTATTAACAAACACTAATGTATTGGTTGGTGAAATCTATGATAATAAATTTTTAAATGTAGTTAAACAAAATGAAATAGTGAAAAAATAGGTAGGTACTGATTAAATATTCACTTTATTAAGAAACAATGTCAAGGGATAACTAATCGGAAATCGGGAATCAATCTGACCATTAATGTTTTTCTGTCATTTCTTCTTCATTAAAAGAATTTCAAATCTATTCTGAATTTCAAAAACACATACGGAGGTCTTAACCTCAAACACTGCCAGTTATTATTATTATTTTTATTTTATTTATTATACAAACAGCGTTTTACAAATGAGTAACTATAAGGGTTCCGTTTTTTGCCATTCGGCTACGGAACCCTAACCCTAATCTTCTTTGTTCTACTCGGGCTCCCTCTGGGTCAGCTATACGCAATAGGCGCTAAAGGCACTTAAAGTGACATTCAATAAAGCCTTTAGAATGCCTAAAGTACAAAGGCTTCTTGCAAGCAGATTGCGGGGGAGGAACCAACAGTATTTTGATTTCCATTGAATCTATAGGTAATGGGGCAGTCATATTTTTCATTAATCAGATCGTTAATGTATGTTCTACCCAGATTTAAATATAAAAAAAATCGTGCTTTAATCAGTCAGGTATCAAACGACTGCCGGGAGTCGCATAATAATGGAATTTCTATTGTGTCTCGTTCACACATACTTGACGAGTTAATTTTATTTTATCAAATGTAATAATTTTTAATTGATATTCATTATTTGTACTTTTAATTGTTTATTTATTATTATGGATGCCATTGTCCGATATAAAGAAAGTCATTCATTCATTTAATATGCTATTTTTACTTAAACCTATGCGTGTTGGGTGTCTATGGATAGGTCTTTTAAAATGATGTTGATGTTTCTAAAACCATTTTTTCTAAAAGTGTAAGGTTTGAGATATAGACGCTTCCAAACTGGTAAAATGGGCGTCCCCCCCCCCATCTAACTTTTGAACTAAGAAAGTGAAAATTTTGGAAAAAATATATGATGTAGATCTCAACAAAAACTTGCAACGAACATTGGTTTTGAAGGAGATCGAACCAGTAGTTTTTGAGATATTGCACATTTTTATCAACCGCAAATATAACTTTGTCTTTCATACAAACACTATGAAAAACAAAGTTATTTTTGCCGTCGCAATATATTGTGATGTTTTCGTTAATTGAAAATAAGTGGACCCTGAATTCAGTTAAGGGTGGCACGGAACCCTCAGTGCGCGGGTCCGACACGCACTTAACCGGTTTTTTTTAAATAAATTACACTAAAAATATTATTTCGATAACTTATACTTATTTCCTAACCTAATACTTATTGAAATAAACCAATAATTCAGTGCGGTTTCTGGTTATAAGAAATTATCGCGGGTGCAACCAGTCTAGATTAATCACTTGAACCAAACATAAAATAATTTAAATTATAAATACAACAAGAAAATTTAAAACCAACAATATTTATTATCAATTAGTAGACTTTTTATTCTATTTTTTTTAAATACGCCTTGACATTCCGGAGTAATATGCTGGCCCGGAGGTTTGCACGATGTAGTAATGAAGTTAAGTTAACTCTCCTTAAAGCATACTGCCTGTTCTTACTTGCAGATTAAATAATTTGGAATTAAAAATAGGTAGGTACTGATTAAATATTCATTTTATTAGGAACAATGTAAACAAATAACTAATCGGAAATCGGGAATCAATCTGACAATGAATGTTTTTCTGTCATTTCTTCTTCTTTAAAAGAATTTCAAATCTATTCTAAATGTCAAAAACACATACTGAGGTCTTAACCTCAAACACTACCAGTTGTTCTACTCGGGCTCCCTCTGGGTCAGCTATACGCCAAAGGTGCTAAAGGCACTTAGTGACATTCAATAAAGTCTTTAGAATGCTGTTTCTGCAACGCCTAGAGTACAAAGGCTTCTTGCTTATGCAGATTGCGGGGGAGGAACCAACAGTATTTTGATTTCCATTAATCTATAGGTAATGGGGCAGTCATATTATTCATTAATCAGATCGTTAATGTATGTTCTACCTAGATTTTAATAGAAAAAAATCGTGCTTTAATTTTATTTTATCAAATGTAATTTTTTATTGATATTTCTATCAATATATTTTACAACAATCCTGATTTACACCAAACCCAGCTCAAACGACGCAGAAAATCTTGCTGATTACAACTAAGTTAAGACCAATATCTGTCAAAGTGTCGCTTAAGCCTTTTGCTTTTCCACCGTCGTTGACTTATTTCTTGGTCCATCTTTTCATTTCATTTCTCGTTAAACTCATCACGTAATTATTATATTGCGTTGAGGCGTTGTCCTCTGATTGGTCAAGTAACTGAGATGAACGAAAACTGAAATGTCTTTCTTTGTACAGAATGACTTTTAAGGACCGCGCACTAAATACCGTCACAATAATTGAATAATGGTATACTATAGTTATAAGATAGCTATGGAGTGCGCGGGCGTCGAAATACAATAGACGGCATTCTAGAATCCTCAATCATCCATCACAGCCGACTACAAGCCTTCCACTTATGAAAATAAGAACTGCTTTCGCCCGACAGAAATCGCAATAAACACACGCCGCGTTCCAGACTCCGCTGTCAGTCGTCCGCCAAAATAAGTCTTACGTCCTAACATATAAGGACTGAATTCAACTGGCAAATAATCACTGCAAAAACACAATATTTTTTAAGAAAAAAGGTAAAAACAACTCATAAAAACATACATACTAATAAATAACATACGATGTGATGCACTGGGATTAGAACCCGTGTGCCCAAGTTCCAAGACCACCTAAGTTAGCTGCTGGGCTATCGCGGGTGACAGCCATTACCTACAAACACTTGCATATTTTTTTTATACAGATAGACTGACTGCAACTGCAGTACGTTTTAGATATGAGCACACACGCACCACTGCACTGCCGCGCGCCCGGTCGGTTCTAAGTGGCGGTAATATTCAATATTGCCCGTTATTGATATTTTAAAAACTTGGTATTTAGTGGAATTTTAATTGGATTATTGAAAAATCTACTGCAATAGAGCGACCCCTAACTAAGAAACGCATTTAATTTGCCTGAGCAATTATTCACGAGCCATAATTAAGTAATAATAAGAATTGTAATATTGTAATGGAAAATGTTTTGGATAACTTATTAAAGCTACTTATATACGTAAATAAAACCATATTAAAAAACAAAAATGAGCAGAGAATTTTTTCGGTAGAAGTTATAGAGCAAAATGCAAAAAGTTTAATTTTGAGTATCTCGGAAATCGAAAAAATATTGGATTCTTATTCTTACCTATTCTAACATATACATACATACGTATACACGAACAATTTCAGACTGAGAATTTTTTCACAGAGAGTTATAAACGATTTCCATGTTTAGGTATAAATACCTAACTTCTCGTAAAAAAAATCATTGGATTATTGTATATCTATAATCTGTATTACTTATTTTCACTATGTGCCAAGTTTCAACGACGGGAGAATTATTCGGATGTCTCCATACAACGAATCTCCTCGTTGATTGGACTATCCGTTTATTTTATTGTTTTTGTTACGGATGTTTTTGATGAAGCGTAATACATACGCACAAGTGCGCTTTAAGCGATTATAATTTGAAAATCTTTCAAAAGAGAATACTGACGTATCTGTAGACGCGATCAACATGTTAACAGACCTAACTGGTTTTACTTCCGGTAACTCTGTATACTGTGATACGGAATTCTGGTGCGAAGTGACATTGTTGCAATTAAAATCACGATCATGAAGGAATTCCGGTCCTTCCCACCATAATGAAGAGGATGCTAGGTCTTCTAGCTTATGACCACGCGAAACTAAGTCGGCAGGATTATTTTTTCCGCTCACATGGCACCAAGGTAAGTTTTTTGTTATATCGTGAATTTCTGCTACTCGATTTTGCACGAAAGTTTTTAACAAATTAGGCGCCATTTTCAACCAACCTAATACGATAGTCGAGTCAGACCAAAACATGATATTATCAAATTGAAAATTAAGCGATTCATTTATTTGACGGTAAAGTCTGGCACCTAATAAGGCCCCACACAACTCTAATCGCGGAATGCTGACAGGCTTCAACGGTGCTACTTTTCCTTTTGAATAGTATAACCTGACAGTAACCGATGAATCGTTGTTGATTGTACGTATGTACACGCAAGCGCCATACGCGCATTCCGATGCATCACAAAAAACATGCAATTCACGACGCGCCGGGTTACTACCTACTGCATGACGTGGTGTGCGTATATTATTTAGATAAGGTACAGATGATGCGAACCGATTCCATTCCCTTTCAATCGCTGTAGGCACCTGATCGTCCCAACCTATTTTTAACAACCATAGTTTTTGTAGTAAAATTTTTGCTGTAATTATAAAAGGACTCAATAATCCTAAAGGATCAAAGATCTGTGAAATATGAGACATCATGTAACGTTTAGTAATTACTTTATTGTCGTTAGTTAATTGCGTGCTAAAATGAAATTCGTCATTGGCATTACACCAACCCAAACCTAAAGTTTTCGAACTTGTGTTATCTATCAATGATAACGACTTGAATGAGTCAGACTGTTTAAGTGCTGGGTCGTCATAATTAAAATTAAACTTCCATTTGCGAAGCGGAAAGCACCCAGCGCTTAATACCTTTTCTATTTTATAGCAAATAGTCAATAGCTCTTCTTTGTTTTCGCAACTTGTAATCATGTCATCTACATACATGTCTTGATTAATTACTCGTGTGACGTCAGGATCGTTGCACTCAATAGCGAGTTGCTTAAGGCACCTGCAACTGAGAAATGGTGCTGAAGCAGTCCCGTAGGTAACCGTGTTAAGGCGATAAATGCCAATAGGTTCAGATGGATCATCGCGCCATAAGATTAATTGATAATCTCGTTGATCCTCATGAATTAGACACTGCCTATACATTTTCTCCACGTCTGCACAAGCTGTATATTTGTGAATTCTGAATCGCAATAATATAGCTAAAAGATCACCTTGTATAGCCGGGCCTACCATCTGCAATTCATTTAGCGAGACGTTATTACTTGAGGCTGCACTGGCGTCAAAAACAACACGCAATTTAGTTGTGATACTTTGTTCGCGAAAAACACCGTGATGCGGTAAAAAGAAATGAGATGACCCGTAACGTTCCACGCGACTCATATGACCTAAACGTAAATACTCGTGAATAAAGTCACTATACAGCTGTTTATAGCTACTATTACGGTGTAATCGTTTTTCGAGGGCTAGAAACCTACGTTCTGCCTGCGGATAGCTTTCTCCTAATAAAACAGGATCTTTCTTGAATGGTATTCGAACACAAAACCTACCATCAATATTACGCGTAGTATTTTTTATAAAGTGTTCCTCGCATGCAAGTTCTTCCTCGGTCCGTGTATCCCTACATTCGCGAGGAACCTCCTCTAGTTCCCAAAACTGTCGAAGTTGAGACTCGATTGACTGCGAAAAGTTGCACAAAATATGTTCATCCTTGCGCGAAAATGAATTAATGGGTCCGGAAATAATCCATCCTAACTTTGTGTCTAATAAAAATGGCCCACTGGCCAACTTCATTTTATCAGTTTTAATCAAATCCCAAAATATATCTGCGCCAATCAAAATATCAATATTTTTAGTTTGATAAAATTGCGGATCAGCTAACTGTATATTTTGCGGAATATTTAGTTGCGCTTTATTTATTGTCATAGCGGGCAATGATGAAGTTATTGTAGGTAAAACAAAACATTGAATGTGTGTAACAAAGGATTCTGTGCGCGATTGAATCTCGATGTTACAAGTTTGCGTCGTATTCGTTACTGAGTTACCTACACCGCGTATCTCTTGAGTGGACTGTATGACTGGCGTTTGAAGCAAATTACATAATGATTTGGTGATAAAACATCGCTGGCTACCGCTGTCAAGAAGCGCGCGAGCCGGGTGATAATTACTACTGTGATCAGCTATCATGACTACGGCCGTCGATAATAAAACAGTTGTTTGCGTACATTGTAAATTGATGTGTGCATTGTTCACTTGTATTTTGCTAGGGATTTGCGTGACTAAGGACAAGCACTGTGGACGGGGTGCGGGGGCAGGCTGCGACTCGGGCGCAGTCGGCACCGCTCGTGGCTGCAGTTCGTCAGTAGTCGTGTGCGCGTACGGCGAAAGCTCGGATGCAACACTTAGTACATTACTTGAGATAGGACTACCCGGATGCACTAACGAATTGTGTTTTTTGTTACACATTCGACACGGCCCAAATCTACAACTCTCCACGCTATGTCCCGAACGTAGGCAATTAATACATAGTTTTTTATCGTGAATTAACTTTAGTTTAGATTCCAAATTAGTATCAATGAATTTCTGACAAGAATAAAGTGGGTGATTTGCGTCGCACAGTGTACATAGGCGTTTAGTGACATCGCGCGATTGACGTTCGGCCGGCTTGTTGGTGGAGACATTGCAGTGGACTTTATTTTGTGATTGGTTTTGTGAATAATTTCTTTTCGATTCATTATTAATTTCGATTTTATTAGATTCGATTTGCTATGAGATACTTGTAATGTCTCCAACATATCAGCGCGGTCCTTTAGAAACGCAATCAAATCATCAATCTTTAGTCGCCTTTTAGAATCGTTAGCATTTGAAAGTAACGTCCCTTTACATTGTTCCCATTCGCGTTCTGTAGTAGGGTCCAACTTTGAGACTACTAAATAGATAATTAATGTGTCCCATGACTCGGTAGGCTCGCCCAAGATTTTTAGGGATCGTAAATTCTTAAGTACAGTGTCGATCAACTTTCTAATTAGAACTGGCGATTCTTTATTCACAGATTGCATAGTAAATAAAGATTTTACGTGATTGTGTATTAACAACCTGCTGTTATTGAAGCGATTGAGAAGCAATTCCCAAGCTACATTATAGTTATTGCTAGAAAATTCAACTGAGTTTATTACTAATTCCGCGCTTTCCCTAAGTGATGATTTAAGGTAATGAAATTTTTCTATATTACTGAGTTCACTTGAATTGTGCACTAAGGATAAAAAGGTGTCTCTAAATTCGAGCCACTGTTCACATGACCCGTTGAAAGTAGGCATAGAAATAGTTGGTAATTTTATAGATTTATGTTTGTGACTGCGATTACCTTCCGAACTATCAGTGGCCTGGTTTAAATTCAGGATATATTCGGCTTGCGATATTGTGCTATAGAAATGGTTTTCGAAAATATCCCTTTGTGATAACTGTTCTTCGGTATCGATAGCAATTTCTTCTAGCTTAGTTTGTACTTCATTAAACTCAAAAAATAGGTTATTAGCACCTTGAATACGTAATTTAAGATCGATACAGTTTTTACTAGAAATAGGTTCGTTTTTAAGCGATACTAAATGATTTGCAAATCTTGTTAACCTACCCTTAACTATACCGCGCTTTTTCACTAATTCTTTGAACAGGTTATCATCACTAGATCTATAAGGAGATTTATCGCGGGTTTGCGTTTGTTGTGTAGCAGTATCTAAACTCATTTCGGTAGGATAAGCAAAATTGGAGTAAAGTACTTACAGTTGAACGGTGAATAACAGCTGTCGCGAAATCACGGAGTAGGGCACGATATGCGATTTTTGCACTATTAGCTGACACTGAAATTAGCAGATAACACAATATTACACAGTAGAATTGATGATGAATTGGGAATAGACGGGATGGCTGGCCGTACCTATATGCGCGTTTTCAGGTACTGAACCGGCGTTTCTCCTCACAAGTTTGCGGATTTTGTGATTTTCTCCAACTGCTCTATTGACTTCAAACTGCATCAGCTGCTACCTCAACTTCAGTGGCAATTTCAGCGGCTCCTTGACAGGGTTTCTTATCTCCGATAATTAGCTGGTCCCAAATTGATCCGGCTCGAAGGACCATATTATGTTGATGAGCTGGCGTATAAATGACAGCGACGATTTAAACTTTAAAAATTTGGTTTATTAGAAATTAAAATACAATATTTGATGGTGATAGACACGTAAGTGAGCAAGCGTAGATTTTCAAAAAGTGCGTAGTCGTTGCCGCCGAGCCCCACCGAAGGAAGCAGCGCCAACCAATCCAGGACGCCTACGTCATCGTCGCCTGCGTTGGGTGCATCATTACCATATATGGTCATGTTTTTGAGCTTTTGAATCACGACGGAACACTATGTTAATTGAGTACCAAATACTTTAATATTACATCAGCAACAACCTTCGGCTTCAGAGGTCGGTAATCATATTAGCCGGTAATTTTGAATGAGCTTTGAGGTGGGGTATTTGCATGCATTATGAAGTTAATACGTTTTACACTGACTCTATGCTTATTGTAAGTTATAAGCAGATTATGTAACTGGCGTAAAACCATGAAACAATTACATAGTATAGTTATAGTTCAATACAATTACTACTTTTGAACTGCAAAGTAAGGCTTATGTTTTATTAGTTCACAAATTATTTTGTTAGTATGTAAGAACAAGCGTATTTTTAGATATGTCCTACATAATTAATACTGCTTACCGTAATCGAAATTACACAAATCATAACAGTAAATAGATTTTCAGGATACCCTCCTGTATCTCCTATCTCATTATTATATCATGATATACATCATTCACCAATTACACTAATAGAGTCATTATTATTCGTTCTTTCAGGTATTGTTCCTCGGTAATAGCATCGTTAGAAGGCTCCTATTTTTCGCTGAATATGCCTCCATGATAAATGGGCTACGATATTTATTGATGTTCCGAAAACCAAGGGACCTTCGGCCTTTTCCAACGACACAGCTGTTCGGACAACTATTTTAAATTAAATTTGATTTTGTTGGGTTAGTTTTTGCTTTAGCCCGTGGGCTCAAATGGCTAGTGTTTTCCCTGTTAAAATTCGTAAATTCCCCTTTGGAATATAGTTGCTGCAATACTATTTTGATACCGACGCACCATTTTTGCAGCATTCGAAAGGTTTTTTCAATAAAACAACATTTACCATTTCCCAAAACGAAGCGTCAGAGTGTTAGGTATCTAATTTAACAATAATAGAAAAAACAATTTTAAAATATGTGTATGTTTATTCACGGATATAATTATGTGGAATGATACAATAAATGGAACTTACATCTAAATACCTAAGAGTTCAATACATCCTTCATTTTTCTTACAATATTCTCATCTGTAATGTAAATGCATTCACTGTCACTGGTGCCCATATTTAAATTATTCTCAATCTTTGGCAAAACTTTGACCCTTTTACACGAACTGTGGACTATTTTGCATCCGAGATCGACGAAAGATTTCGCGTTGCCAACAGAGACTCCAGCACCTGGCATTATTTGAATTTTGTCGCTGAAAGTAGCAAGCAACTTGCGAATTAATTTAGCAGCTTCATTTTCACCCGCTGAACTTTTTTGGCCACTCGTCAAAAGTCTGTCAAATCCAAGTTCTATCAACTTAGCGATAGATCTTTCTGGGTCTTTACAAACATCAAACGCTCTATGAAATGTCACTGGTATAGGATGAGCGTGAGCCAACACTTTGGCGTTGGTATCCACGTCTACTTCCTGGGTGTTAGTTAGGGCTCCGAAAACGAATCTGTTGATAGGCAGTTGTTTGAAAGAGTCGACGTCGGAGAGCATTGTGTCCATTTCTTGCTCGGTGTAGCAGAAGTCGGAGCCGGTTCGGCAACGGATCATTACGTTAACTTTGGGCTTCTGTGGAAAACATAATAATTTATTGTTTGAGATTGGTGTTGTTAAGAATTAAGTCCTTATATTTAAGTTTATATAATTAAGGTTTATTAACTGATGAGACAGTAGGTACTGTCGTTTTAGTGAAACTCCAAATATTAGAGAACATAAAACTTTGGAACAATCAGTCTAACTAAATCACGGATCATCAGATCCGAGCATTTTTTAGAATTGAGTAAGTAAAAAAGTTCTTACGTTAATCGATTAGTAGCTGTTTATTAGCCGTGGGCCACGGATATAAGATAAATAGAAAACGGGTACATTAGTAACATAGGTACACTATGCAGATTAGGTAACTGGATGATTGAGTACACTCATATTATATTGACAGCGTGCATAATTTAGTTGTAATTTAACAACGTCTAAACACTAATTTGATTGAATAATAAATCATCTGTTAGCTGACACCGAACACCAATCCATATATCCATTGTCAACAGATTTATACACATCACTTAAACTAAACTATTGAAACTGCGTGAGACATTATGAAACTTATCAATTTTTCATTACGGGACAGCGAAACGTTACACCATTTTATCTTTTCATTCCTCGTCAGCTTAAGGAATGTAATTGGAGTTAAGAAGGGATACCCTGTCCGGGTCACACCCGTGGTTTTACCCTTAACCACAAAGGATAAGTTAAAGTTGAGCAAAACTCAACAACGTAGGTCACCGCTTCGGCACCGTCAATGGCGCAATAAAGAGTTGAGTATGCACTTGGACGACGACTACTTTATAAGCTAAGTATGATAAAAAAAATATTAATGTACCACCATGCATGCCCAATCAAAAAACGATTTGTAAGGCTTAAATTAACTGACTACGTACCTAAAGTTAGCCGTCGTCTCTGTTAAGATAGGGTACCTTCTTTATTTATTTTTTTATTTACAAATTATGTTAATTAGAATCGTAATTTATAGAGCCATACCAAAGTGATATGATTAATAAAAGTAGTATAGGTATTAAGGTAGGTGTAAGGTACATTATATCAAATAATATTTCAACGTCCAATCGGAGATCAATAAATGGTTACTAGGTACAAGTACGGATTACATAGAATGATATACCTGGGTCAGGTTAAGGCAACTGCAAAACTGAAGACACTTCTTATAAACAGGACTAGTCCCGACTCTATTCACCTGAAAAAAAAAGTTTCGTAACGAACTACATAAAACATTTAATACAAATTTCTACTAACAACGGTGCGAGCCACGAGGGACAATGAAAAAATATAAGTTGGTGGAGTAAGTAATTGGCTTTCAACACAGTTTTCAATCAACTTAAATTAAATTGAGCACTCAAATGAATTATGTATCTCGCCGTAAACTTGTTATAGCTACTAAAAGTGAGCAGGACTTTAAAGCTAACTTTGTCACCAATGCATTTTTATTTATTTATTTAACACCATCATTGCTTGCTCTGTGTTGGATCTTTTAGTTCGATTTTATTATTCCGGTTTCGTCTAAACGTTATCTTTCGTCTAATTGTCTAAAAAAATAAGTAATTAATTTAGGGTGCAATGTCATTATTAGACGCTACAAGTTGCTACTGGGCCCAAAAAAAAATGTCTCCTTTAAGTGTTAATTGTTAGAAAAAATACGAGAGTAGATAGAAGTTCAAATCCTGGAGGCCAATTCTCGTGCAGTTCGTATACGAAAAAAGTTCACCGATCGAATTTTCTTTTTAAAAAAATGTGGTTATTGCTTTATCGAGGTCACGATTTCTATGCATTTCGATTTCATGTGCTAATTTAGTTATTTAGTAATTTAGCTCCTACTTTTTGACACCCTGTATAAGAAAGAGTAAAGAGTATTTAGAAGATCCCTAAAATTCTATACAGGATGTAAAAACACTACAAGCCAAATTCAAGGGGGTGGTTAAGAGTCGCGTCTAGAAAACAGGAATATTTGAAAAAAACTCGAAAAATGTATTTTTTGTATAAAAAAAAATATTCTGTATTCTTTTCTCGATTGACAACTACTTCCTTGAATTTGACTCGTATTTCTTTTAACCTCCTAAGACCCCGCGTACAAAATTAAAGACAAAATAAAATACCTTAGTCAGACCCAGCTTCGCAATAAAGTTTGTAGTACTTGCCGCCCACGGTACAATTTTTTGTACATATTCTTTAAACTCTTTTATTTTTTTACCAATCTGTCCGCGACTAGTTTCAAATGCCAAAATGACTTAAGTAGTCTATATTGCCTATATTGTCAATGCCGCTAACCAAAACAAAATCGAACTTTTAAAACCAGCTGCAACAAAAGAGGAGACATGCCGCGGCCTTGTGCTAGAAGTAAGTTGAATCTGAAAATACTAGTATAATCACTTCTTTTCTCACTTTACTGTTAATGTTATTTTAAATTTTAAGGTATAAATAGTACACTCTTTTAATAAATTTCGTGAAAGTATTAATCATTGCTGATTTACAAAGTCGTCAATTCTTTTGTGCAATTTTTTGTACATTGGTTTGCAGTATCAAACATTCGTTCTCTGTTTATATATGTTTTTTTTTTGTTTTTTTCTTTTAGATCTTACTGAAAATAGCATCAATGATTTAGAATACGACTCAAACACGGAAGAGGACAATTTTTACCCGACTACGGCGAAGCAAAAAGAAGGGGTTATGGTTTTGACAACCATACAGGATGTATGTATGTATGTGGGTATAGATGTTCATCTGTTCCCTCATAACTACTAAACTATTTATCATAATTAGACAAATTAGGAAGCCTTGGAAGCCTCTTGATTGTCCGCTGGTTATAGGCTACATAAAGTTACGTTTAATTGACTGTAGCGCTCTTTAGGAGGCTTAAAGTAAAGAACAAAAAAAAATTTACGGTGTCGTTATGAAAGAGCTCTTTTAGCACATTTTAAATATGTAAAAAATTTTAGACTGAAGGATTTCGTCCTGTTTCTGTATTTTTTTTTAATATTTCATTAATAAATCTTCAAATGTATACTATCATTTTTTATTTTCTCCGCAATGTTAAGACCCAATGTTATATATTTTGTACAAAAGTGTCATGATTTTTAATTAAAAATGTAATATTTGTCATATTTTTGAATAGTAGTAGTTATTTTTATTTAATATTGGCAACACTGCTCAGCCCCGCCAGGCGTAGTGGGGTTGAGTGGTGGGGGCCGAGTCAACGGAGCGATGGAAGCCTGATGCTCTGGCAGTTCTCGTCCGATCATCGCGAAGTGAAGTGTTGTCCGTCATTTAGCGAAGCACCGACTTGTAGCGAAAATGATTATTGTGAAATTATTGAATAAAGGTTTGTTATTACTACGACTGGAGTTTTCTTGAAACTTCAGAAGTGGGATACACCAGTTTTAAGGTATGTAAAAGTGTTTTTTTTTTACAAATGCTATAGTGATATTTCGCCCACTAATTTCGAATTAAAGTATTGAATTAAATTTTTAAAGCTCATGTGTATGTATATTTTGTGTGATTGATAGCGTGCATAATTTGAACTTGGTCGGGGCTACTCCCTGGCAGTTCTTATTATGTTCTCCTTATACATGTTTAAGTACTAGAGCGTGCATAGTTTGACCTTGGCCAGGGCTACTCCCTGGCAGTTCTTATTGTGTGCGCCTTAAACATGTATATTTGCTGGACTAGCGATCATAATTTGAGCTTGGTTAGGGCTACTCCCTAGCAGTTCTTATTGTGTTCGCCCTATACGATTGATATACATACACATAAAAGGACTGGTCATGAAAAGCTTTAATTTAAATATTAAATTTCATTTGGTAATCATAATAGTTATTAAAACACATTGTGCTGCATTGGTACTTTTAATCGAATACTAAACGAAGATAATAGGCAATTATTTATTATACAAGTATCTATGTTACATTTAATGCCCTCATGATACTAATTTTGTATTGGTTATAAGTATTCAAGTTTGCTTATTATTAAATACCTAAGTATTATATTTATAAAAAAAAGACTCAATGTTACCTATATCCCTGTAATCTTAGAGCAGTTGGGTTGTTTACTGGATTGAGTGGGCTATGCATGCTCACTGTTTAAACGAATGACAAGTTGTATTCGACTATTATTGGATCGAATGGACTATGCTAATTCCATGGGATAAACCAAGGTATGTACGCTCACATCTTTTGAAACGTTAAAATGAAGGAAGTTTTCAAGCAGTTATTTTAAAGCGATATTTTCATGAATTATAAGAAAATGATTTGAGTATCGAGTCAAATGTAGACTGATTTCATACGATGCCGAATTGGCGAACGAGGTGTCTATTTTATGCATGTGGTCGAGGCGACTCTTCGACCATGCATTTGTAACACCTCTTACGCTTATTATACGTGGTCGAGGCTACTCTTCGATCGTATATAAGTTTGGCTCGTTTGAACATTGAGAAACAGTGAGACACGCAGAAAAATAAAGATAAGCTACGAATTACTGAGGAAATAACTGCTTGCTTACTATTTTACCTTGATTTTAATAAATACCTATATGATGTTATATCTTACAATCTTTATCGATATTTTAAGAAAGATTCACTCTAAATACAAATGGATTATCAATTGGATGAGTAAACTATTTTTGTTTACTCTATTACTATGAGTGAACCGTGAGGGTTCGCTGGAAAAGTAAACTATGTTTGTTTACTAGATATGAAATGAAAGTAAATGTGAAATAAAATGAAATTTGTAATTTATTTGCGTGAGAAAACTGACACATTTTTGGTGGGATTCAGATACAGTTAAGTTCTTTTTTTTTACAAACTATTCAAAAATAGCATGCAAATAATACGGTAGATTCACAATAAATAAAGTAGCAGAATATCACTTTTCATTCCTAGATCACTGTAAGTGAACCATGTTGGTTCACTGGATAATTAAACTTTGTATGGTTGCAGGATTATTATGAGTGAACCATGTAGGTTTGCCGGATGACTTAGCTATGTTTGTTTACTGGATTACTATGAGTGAACCATGTTGGTTCACTGGATAATTAAACTTTGTATGGTTGCAGGATTATTATGAGTGAACCATGTAGGTTTGCCGGATGACTTAGCTATGTTTGTTTACTGGATTACTATGAGTGAACCATGTTGGTTCACTGGATAATTAAACTTTGTATGTAACAGTATTATTAAGAGTGAACCATGTAGGTTCGATGAATAATTAAACTTTGTATGTTGACAGGATAATTATGAGTGAACTTTGGAGGTTTGCTGGATGAGTGAACTTTGGAGGTTTGCTGGATGAGTGAACTTTGGAGGTTTGCTGGATGAGTGAACTTGGAGGTTCGCTGGATGAGTAAACTATGTATGTTTACTGGATTACTATGAGTGAACTTGGAGGTTCGCTGGATGAGTAAACTATGTTTGTTTACTGGATAACTATGAGTGAACTTGGAGGTTCGCTGGATGAGTAAACTATGTTTGTTTACTGGATAACTATGAGTGAACTTGGAGGTTCGCTGGATGAGTAAACTATGTTTGTTTACTGGATAACTATGAGTGAACTTGGAGGTTCGCTGGATGAGTAAACTGTTTGTTTACTGGATAACTATGAGTGAACTTGGAGGTTCGCTGGATGAGTAAACTATGTTTGTTTACTGGATTACTATGAGTGAGCTATGGAGATTCGCTGGGTGAGTAAAAAGTTTATTTATATTTATTTATTATGGAACACAAACGAAATAAATATTAAGTCGAAATATACGAGTAAGTTACATTGGTATAATATCACGTTAAGTTTGCATTCCGATAATAGCTAAACGCACCATTTTTATTTGGTAGTTGTTTACAAGAAAACCAAAATATGCTGTAACTATGCAGGTTTAATGAGAAATACGGATTAAATAAATTATATAGTGTTACTATCGAACTAGTTAAGCTTAAAGTTACATAATATTATTTAGAAAAGAATTGAATATCCAAAAATGAAATGAACAGCAAAGGTCACACACAATCACTTTTTGGGAAACTTGAACTTGACCTGATGATCCCTTATAGGTTGACAACACTATATTTATTGAAATGATTAATAATGTTCGCTGGATTTTACAATGATTTAGTCAACTATTATGGTCACTAGACTACACATTAATATACAAAATATATTGCTGATTTACTAAGTTTGGGATTACCCATGATTTGAGTTTATTTTTGATTAGTAACCGTCTTAAGAAGTTTTAACAATTGATACAGTTCATAGTCAACGAAGTCAATGAAGTTCGTTAAATTCAGCTGTTTGTATACTGTTTAAATCAAACACAGTAGGCATAGAGTGGGTAACTACTCAGAGGAATTTATTTGGATTTCAGGATGCCTCGTTAAGATGATGATTGGAAAAACGCCGCGCTCAATATGACCAAGGAGGAGGCAACGGATGAGGAGGAGTCCTTCAACATCGTCTTCATCGAGTGAAGGAAGGAAAGAACAAGGAAGTCACGTAAGCAGTCTAGAAAAATGGGAGTCCGGTTCGGTGAAGGATCGGGAATAGGAGTAATACAAATATATCTAACGAAAATAGCGGTTTGACATGTTTTAACTGTGGCTGACATGGACATAGGTTTAATAATCTTTATTCTCATACGAAATGACATTTCATTTATGAGTTGAAAAAAAAAAAAAAACTTATGTAATTAGCCGGTATTCGACTCTAAATTCATTTTTAGCTTATTTTTAATATTTTCATACTTTCACACTCTTTTATGGGGTTTGGTAGTGTATTGAATAGCTGTGCTCCCTCAAACAAAATAGTGTTATTTCCATAGTTAGTTCTAGGCGCGGATAGTCCTTCCGCTGATATACCTTTTACGAATGCCCGAATAAGTACTTTAGTGAACATCCAGGTCTCAGTCCCACACATGAGCATAGAAGAATTCACTGATTATAGATTCTGGGTTTTGATCAGCTGGGTTTTCCTTTTTGAAAGCGAAGTCAAGTTTAGAATAAACCGCCGACATATGTTTTATTTGCTTATGAAGTACCTTTATTTGATTATGTTTGCCCATGCGGATTTCCTGTTCCAAGTACACGTACCTTGTCTGCCTATTCCATGGTGTTTTGATTAATGGTTATATTGATGTTGTTACCATCTTCTAAGATCTTATTCAAACCAATTTCCCCTAGAGGCTTCACTTAGTTCCTGCATCATTATTTGCAGTTATTAGGGATTGTCTGTCAGTGGAACTATGATTATCTATGAACCTAAAGTTATTCATTTAAAGTCCTCCCGTTTTTCCCAGTACAGTTTTTAAAGACGTCTGCTGGAACAAGGGTTAATTGCCCTGCGTCACGCCTTTTTAGGATGGTGGCATTTTCGTATATATTTTTGATAAGATTTACATATTAACGATCTATTCAAAAGTTATGTAATGCCTGGAAAGAGGTCCACGATTCTTCACTATCAAATGACTTATTAGGGTCGGTAAATCGATGAAGGCATCTGGTATTCGGTTACCATTTCGATAACTGTTGCATCGTCAAAATGTGATCCATGGTACAGATTAAAAACCGAACATCTTCGATAGGTTGATAAAAAAATCAAACTTGTTGGTGAGGCAAATAGTGCCTAAATTTGACATGAGTTTTAGTTCAGTTATTATTTATTAGCATAGTTGCGCTTAGTTAAGGAAGTCAACTTGATGAGCGGTAATTGCTTAAATTCGCTTTGTTACCTTTTTCTTAATAGCGATATGATATTAGAACATTCCCATTCTTTAGACATCTTCCCATATGGTAGAATTGACAGTTAGCCCTTGTAAGGAAGCGCTAGCAATAGTTATATATATATTTTTATTGTGAAGACCACAGCTCTTAATGATGATAACATAAAATACAAAGACAAAAGACAAACTGACGGATTGCTGTGGTCGATTATGTTAGTAATTCTTGACGGTTCTGGTAGGGGCCAAAGTTAGGGGTCTATTCCAATGTGATTACAGTAATTTGGCGAAGTTGCAGTCCTAGTGAGGAAGAGACGTTAAACGTGCTATTGCAGGATAGTTAGGGCAGGATTGGGAAACGAATTCATATTGATTTAATTTTGGTCCAACGCGTGAAATTTTGCTTTTGGGACAGGTGATGTGTGACGCGACTATTTCCTCTATAACATATAAAGCACCTGGGTGACCGGTATTTTATTTAAAATAAAATGTAAAAAGTTTGGATCATCAGGAAACACGTGTCTTACCCAACTCAACTATCGTTGACCCAATTGAACATTGATAGCCAAATTTACCTTGATATTCAAATGATTTTGTAGCGAGTTTTCAGTGCCTGAAAACACGGTGATAACATCATTTGCTGAAAATGAAACCTATCTATATCGATTTTTGCCTTACAAACCCCCTATTTTCAAAATTTCATTACAATAATTGAAGCCATTTATATATTTAAAATATGTACAAGAATTGCTCGTTTAAAGTATAAGATAATGTAAAATTGGTATGAGTTATACTATAATGTCAAACTAAACGATTGTTTAGCTCTCAGTTAACATAAAGTATTATGATAAGAACAGTAAATGCAGGACTATTATACAATATTTCTATTGTATAATAATTATTTATACACTATCGCATCAGACCGAATGTCATGATTTTAAACAGTCAGGCACCGGGATTTCAGTTGAATGTTGTTGCGTCCCAGATAACGTCGTTGGGGTTTGAGAATTATATTAATGTACAAGATAGTTTTAAGAAAACTTTATGTTATTACTGTACATGTTCTTCATTAGAAATTATTAAACTAGATGTATGTCGCAAACATTCTTATTAGTTATAGGTTTTATAAGTTTCAACTTATTTTGTAAATTGATTACTGATAAGATTAAATTTAATGTGAGAATAAACTGAGCAACAGCCTTGTCAATTAGGTATTGTTATGACCCGTGCGCCGGGAGGCTGCACGTTGTAGGATGGCCGAATGTCATGATTTTTAATTAAAAATGTAATATTTGTCATATTTTTGAATAGTAGTAGTTATTTTTATTTTATATTGGCAACACTGCTCAGCCCCGCCAGGCGTAGTGGGGTTGAGTGGTGGGGGCCGAGTCAACGGAGCGATGGAAGCCTGATGCTCTGGCAGTTCTCGTCTGATCATCGCGAAGTGAAGTGTTGTCCGTCATTTAGCGAAGCACCGACTTGTAGCGAAAATGATTATTGTGAAATTATTGAATAAAGGTTTGTTATTACTACGACTGGAGTTTTCTTGAAAAAAGATAGAACGATGTAAGTTAACCGAAAATGGCCCTTCGATACCTAGTAATATGGTCAAAATACTCTTGAAGTTCATCGAGGCATAGCTTCAAATTTTTGAAGTTTTGTGTCTCTGGGTCTGACAGCAATAAATTAATTTGTGCATAATTTTGTACAGTGGGTTTTTACGACTACCTAGTTATTTTAAGTCTGGGTCTTAGGAGGTTATAACCTGTTATATTTTAAAAATTGCGATAGTTTGTTATGACGGATGTATGTTTGTGTAACTCCTTCACGTCAAAACTAGGCGATAGATTTATCAATAATTCTAATTTTTATACCTATCTAGGTCTACGAACGTAAACTTGAACCTACATACCATAGACAAAATCTCTTTCACCAATCCCACCGTGGGCGTAAGTCCGCCTTCGGTGAGGGAACTGCAAACTTCCAACTCATCAGCGCCTCCATGAACAGCATTTATGGCAGATTCTAAGCTATCTACACAAACTTCAAGCATTGTGTTTTAAATAATAGTGAAATCAAATTAATCTTTGTACGCTTCCTTCGTAAGTGATAGAATAATATGATCCAAAATTACCAAAGTTAACCTTAAAAACAAAGCACAGATTCAAAACAATGCAAAAAAGCCTAATTTCATTTAGTATGATTATTACTACTCTACTACTCGTACTATAGCTTGATCAGACTTATTACTTACTATTATTACCAGGGTTGCCAGTCCGGACTGCCAGGAAAGTACGGTTTGGTAGGCAAAATAGGACGAAAATTTACGTCATAGTACGGTTTTTAGTCAGATCCCAAAAAATTCTTCGACGGGGGGGGGGGGGGGGGGGGGGGGGGTATTCATGACCTAAACGTCGTGATGGATTACGTCTTCTCGTGTATAAAAATCGAAGAGAGCAAAGAAAAAGTGTTCTTTAAAAGCAATGCGCGAGTGAAGCGAGCGCGAAATTTTTTGCCTTTAAGGACATGGACATAAAGAAAAAAGCTCAAACATTACAAACACTTATTTGAATTTTTTAAATGATTTCTCATTGTCAGCCAGTACCAGTGAGTGTTTTTTGTTATTATTCGCATTAGTAAGTATAGAGAAATAAACCAAAACTAAAATAAAGTTTTTTGTTTACAAATACATTACGTTACGTATTTGGTACTTAGAGACCTCAAGTACGCAAAACGTACTATTTAGTACGATCAGGCAACACTGCGCCGAGCAGCACTGTTTTAGCACTGTTTGAATGTCTTTGACACAAAATTTTGTTTGTGTGCGTGGAACGAACAGGCAAGCGATACGGGATCAATGCGCGTGAAAAAAGGACGGAACAATATCGCATCAGCAGAGGTCAGAAGTTGTTGCATTCACGCGTCGTCTTCCGTTTCGTTTCACGCATTATTTTTTAAAAAGTTGTTGTGGCTGGCTATTTGAAAAAGGACGGAAAAGGGACGGAATTTGAGAACGGACATCGAAGGGACGATGCGGCGTCTAAAAGGACGAAAATCGTCCCTTTTGGGACGTTCTGGCACCGTTGATTATTACTGTGAGTAAAACAGCTGACTGACGAAGGTAGCAAGCCAATGAACAAAATATTTTTATTGTCTTGTTGTCAAGAATCTCCTCGACTCGATTTAATAATCGATTGAAGATTGACTCACATTCAGTATGGTTCAGTTAACACTTAGTTTTTTTTGTAGTAGCAACATTTCTTAAAATATCGTTCAAAAACCATTAAACATAATTATTCAAATTCAATGAATTGATAGTAATAAATATTTTATTTTTATTTAGGACAAACACAATTGTACAATCCTCTTAATAAGAAATCTTAATAAAAATGTTTAACATTATTGCACAACCAACAACTTTAATCCACATATTGTGTGATTGAAAAAACAATTTAATCTATTTCTTAATGTGCGACTCTGCAGTATTAAATATAATTTTAAGTGAAACTTTATTTAAAGCTAATGCAGCATGTCGAAGAGTGATAAAAACTTTTTACTATCTCTTTCATTCATGCGGTTTCTGAACAGTACGAATTGCAAAAAAGGTGATGTCTGTCAACTTCAGGCTGGTTCTTTCTTTTTGACATTTCAAGATAAAAGGACACGCGAACGTAGGCAAAGTATCGCCAGCGTTCGCTTTCTTTTATCAGGTATTAGGTCATTAGGTCATTAAAATAGCCTAATGTGCACGTTGTGTTACGTAGAAAAGTATACACAAGTCGTCTTCCATTTACCATTTAGTTGCGTAAACATACTGCCTTACGATGAGTAGAGGTTAGGTCTATGCCACATATTAATTTATTTTTTAGTTTAATCTGAATTAGTTTTGTGTGTGTGATGAGTGTTTAATGGTGTTCTTTGATCAACAGCAATGTCTAGAAATAAACAGCATGAGGAGACGGATAAACTCACTCGTATTGCTATAGTTAACGCTGATCGTTGTAAGCCCAAAAGATGCAGGCAGGAGTGCAAAAAGAGCTGCCCTGTGGTGCGAATGGGCAAGCTCTGCATCGAGGTGACGCCTAACAACAAGATCGCCACCATATCCGAGGAGCTGTGCATTGGTTGTGGTATTTGTGTCAAGGTAATATTGTGTCTGTGATTAACAATAATAATATAATAAGATAAAGAATATTTACAATCAGGTAAAGTATAGTAAAGTAAATAAGGAAAATGGTCCAAAAACATAAATATTGTGAACTGATTTATTCAAAGTTGAAACAAGTATTTTCACACAATTATTTCCAAAATGACTGTCTATGTTTCTTAACAGATTTTATGCTCAACAGAAATGTCCCTTCGATGCAATTACGATTATCAATATTCCATCAAACTTGGAGAAGCACACCACTCATCGTTACTCCAAGAACTCTTTCAAGCTGCATCGGCTGCCCATCCCCCGTCCCGGCGAAGTATTGGGTCTGGTTGGGCAGAACGGTATCGGCAAGTCTACTGCCTTGAAGATTCTGGCTGGAAAGCAAAAACCTAACTTGGGACGCTATGCTGTAAGATGTAATTTTTTCGCCCTTCATTTGTTAGTAAGAATGTGTGCTGGTATCATTTGTTGTGTTGTGTAATGCTTTGATATTATATCTCTGTTGCATGCAAGAGGATGTAAAAAAAATTTATATAATACCACAATTTGTTCTCAGTAGAACTAGATCATAAACAAACACTAGTTTATTCATAATATTTTATCGCAGGATCCTCCAGACTGGCAAGAGATTCTGTCTCACTTCCGCGGGTCGGAACTGCAGAACTATTTCACCAAGATCCTTGAGGATGACTTGAAGGCTTTGATCAAGCCCCAATATGTGGACCAGATCCCCAAAGCTGTGAAAGGAACTGTAGGACAGCTCCTTGATAAGAAAGATGAGATGAAAAATCAGCCTGAGATATGCAAAATGCTTGGTAAGTAGCAGTCACCCTAATTTAATTGTTTGAGACAGATTTGATAAATAATGGACTGTCTCATTTTAAAATAAATTTTGGTTCCACACATGTCTGTTAACAATCTAATTTTAGTCTACGACTTGATGTATTTATAAGTGTTACAATGATACATTTGACTTCTTATAAGTGTGTAAATATATAAACAATCTTATTTATGGGCATGCATGTTATTGAACTTTTTTAAAATTTACTTCAGTCTTTTTGTGTTCAATTTTTTACTTGGTTTGTTATAGTAGACAGTAAGTAATGTATATGAACTCACCTAATAAAATAATGACCGAATCGTACTTACCTGCCTAACAAAATATTTTTTCTGCAGATCTATCTCACATCCGAGACCGTGAGATTGCAGCTTTGTCCGGTGGTGAACTCCAGCGCTTCGCTTGCGCCATGGTGTGCATCCAAAATGGCGACATCTTTATGTTTGACGAGCCCTCTTCGTATCTTGACGTCAAACAGCGTCTTAACGCCGCTCGCACCATCAGATCTCTCATTCACCCTGACAAGTATGTCCTAAATTATTATCATAGCTTTAGCTAAGAACCAAAAGACATGGTTAATAATCAAGCAACCCTTAGTCAAAACGAGTTGAGATATAAGAAGCTAACAAGGAATGTTGAATGCATAATGTTTGTTTGTCTCAGGTTTATCATAGTCGTAGAACACGACTTGTCCGTATTGGACTACTTGTCTGACTTCATCTGCTGCTTGTATGGAGTTCCCGGTGCTTATGGTGTGGTTACTATGCCTTTCTCCGTTCGAGAAGGTAAGTCCTTTACTACATATAGAAACATTATATGTGTATTCAGTCATTAATATGTACACTTTCCTGATGTTATTAATGTCCTCTTTTGTTGTATTGTAGGTATCAACATCTTCCTGGATGGATTTGTACCCACTGAGAATATGAGATTCAGAACTGAATCTTTGGTATTCAAAGTAGCTGAATCTGCTACTGAAGAAGAGGTAATGCATTGTAGACTATTTTCTTACTTATTTTATTTTAAATGTAAGATGTAAGATTCACTTGATGAATACAATAATCATATCTTTCTATAACAGATAAAACGTATGAACCACTATGAGTACCCTGAAATGACCAAGAGCATGGGCGACTTTTATCTGCGCGTTATGCCTGGAGAATTCTCAGATTCTGAGATTTTAGTTCTCCTTGGCGAGAATGGTACTGGAAAAACTACGTTCATAAGAATGTTGGCTGGAAATCTGGAACCTGATGAAGGTAAGTATTTACGATAGCTGCATTTAGCCTTGTTAATAATGATAAATGAAGCGATACATGCCCTTTCTACATTTTGGAACTCAAACCAAGAACTTTCTAAAAGCTTGGTAATCGATATGAGGGCGCTGATATCGCAGAGCAGTATCGATTGTATTTTTTATCTGTGCCAGTTGTAGGGTAAATTCTGGCAACACCAATTTCCAAATGTCAAATTCGTGAAAGTTGTCATATGTCAAATGATTTCGATTTTGTTGGAAGAAAACGTTTTCTACTAATTTCATTGAAAATACACACACAGTAACCAATAATGTTGCGATAAAACTGATATATGATGTTATTTTCTTGTTATTTTGAAGTTTTAATAATGTAGATGTTGATATAGTATTGAGGTTATAGAATTGTTGCGTTAAGCATATCTTGATGAGTTCTACGTATTTCCCTTGTTATTGTGATGGCTAGGACTGAACTGTTTGATTTATTTTTCCACCCTGTGTTCCAAAAATGTTTAAAACACGCGGAATCTTCTTTATCACCGGAAGGTATATTTAACTTTGTTCTATACATACCCAGTCACTTTGTATTGTTACACTAGTAGTTTTTTTAGTTTGTTTTGTTTTTTAACGTTGTGATTGTAATACGAACCTTGTAACTAAGGTTTATATCTTATTTCAAAATTCACTTTCACATCATATTGATACTTTGATGAAGTCAACCTCCTTTTTTCAATGTTTCTTTTTTACTTGCAGCTTATGTTATTCTGTATCTATTTCCTCAGGTTCTGGGCAGCTGCCGCAGCTGCACATTAGTTATAAGCCACAGAAGATATCCCCCAAGTCGCAGGGGCTAGTCCGCAACCTACTGCATGATAAAATTAGAGATGCTTACATACATCCACAGGTAAAAATATTTATTTTTAAACTTCAGATTGAAAACCGTGCAATCATAAGGAATTAAAACCGTTTATTTACTAAATAGATGATTAAAAATCAAACTTTGATTAGGTACATTTTTTGCGAAACATGTTCCTGTCCAAGCTTGTCCATTGACAAAAGGCCTCCTCCAACCATTTCCATGGTTCTCTTTTTTGTTCATCTCCCTCTTATACTTTTTTTTACCTTTGGTATCAAGGTGTCCAAGATGACACTTTCTTGGTCTATTTTTCTCTTAAGTTGGGACTTTATTCTTTAGGATATCATGTAGCGACTAGAAAATTATTTATTTAGCATAACTTTACAATTTGTATTAATATGTTATTCTAAGCACACTTTGATATCCTTTATCACGTTCTTAACATTGTTTGTTATTTACAGTTTATCACAGATGTAATGAAGCCAATGAAAATTGAGGAGATCATAGACCAAGAAGTCCAGAACCTCTCTGGTGGTGAGTTGCAGCGAGTGGCTTTGGTGCTATGCCTTGGAAAACCAGCTGATGTGTATCTAGTTGATGAGCCATCTGCCTACCTAGACTCTGAGCAACGTTTGGTTGCTGCTAAAGTTATTAAGAGGTAAGAAAAGGAGGTTGATATCTCAACGAATTTCCCTACAAAGGTAGTTAATAATTTATTGAAATCAATATGTCAACATCATCTTTTAAGTTTCATTTTACTTTTTAAAGCTTATGTTAAAGCTTCATAATTGGTATTGAAATCACATAAAATAAAGGTTGTATCTTAGAATGTAGTTGATGATCAATTTTCAATAATTCTTAGTAGTCTTTGTGTTTGTCTATTAATGTACTTTTGTTATACCAAACTTTTTTCCAGATTCATCCTGCATGCAAAACGCACAGGCTTCGTAGTGGAGCACGACTTCATAATGGCCACATATCTAGCTGACCGAGTAATCGTGTTTGAAGGCACACCATCCTCTAACGCAACGGCTCACGCGCCGCAGAGTCTGCTCAACGGCATGAACAAGTTCCTTGAACTACTCGGTATCACCTTCCGGAGAGATCCTAATAACTTCAGACCGAGGATCAATAAACATTCTTCTGTTAAGGTCAGTGTTGTTGATGTAGTTTTTGTAAGTAAATTGTCTAGTTTCAGGCCTAATTGTATAGTTTCTAGAAGTAACTCATATTCGGTTTTAATATTCAAATATCTCTTATAAGTTGGTACATTCTTCAAAAATACACATTTGAAAATTACAATTTATTACCATGAATGCTATCAGTAACATATACAAAAGTGGACAAGGAAACAACTAATATAATATTTTATTGTTACAGGACATAGAGCAAAAACGGGCAGGCCAATACTTCTTCCTGGAAGATTAGAGCAAACACAAAACAAATGTATTTATATATATGGGAGCTACTATATCTGTCACAACGTTGATGGCCTGCCATCCTGTGTATTTCCAATTAAATGTATTACTGTAATAAATCATGTTTTATACAATCATACCGCTGTCATTTCACTAGTTAACTAGTGGAAGTTGACTAACCCCATACATCCATAAATATGCTGCTAACACCATTTGAAAGTGCTATTTTAAATATAATGTTGTTGTCATTATAATGATTTTATGAGTTCACTATTCAATTTCAACTTCCTTAGGCATACCCATTCTAAAATGTATCTTAGTCATGATCTAATAACATTTTGTAATGTAATTATGTTTCACATACTTTTTTTACTACAAACAGTAAGCTACTTTTACTCTTAAAAAATGCAGATAAAAGTTGCAGACGTTTTCAGTGATTTCAATGTTATCTCAACATTCTTTCAAGCTTGCAAAAAACGTTTATCAAAGCTTTTAAATAAACGGTACATTGAAATATCAGCAAAATCTCCCATCTGTTGATCACGTAGTCACTAAAAATACACAGCATTATTTGTATTTGCACCACCCGCATCAAACTTTTAGGAAACATATTTTCTGATTTACAGTGGCTTAAAACTGAACATTATATCAAAACAAATTACAATGACTGTAGTACACATGATTCACAAATATGCACTGTTTCAGGTGTAGTAAGTACTACATACTAAACACTTAGATTTATAAACAGTTGTGAATAAGAACAATGACGAACTCTAAGATCGATGATATCATTAACGCGTCACGCTACCTTAGCCTTGCTTACGTTGCAGGTTGAATAATCATGAACAGGTTTTTTATTACTCATCCAAGCTAAGTTTCTGCGATAAATCTAAATATAGTAGGTACATGATGACTATGATGAGGGAACTTCCTTCTGTGCGATGACGATGGCCTGATTAACGTGAGAGATGGTCGAATTTAGGAAGTTAAGTGTTATGACTAATTTTAAGTCTATAAAAGTTACGTTCAGCACATTTAACCGAATTTAACTTCTTGATTTTACCTGAATCCCCAAGAAATAAAAGTAAAAATAACCAGCATAGATGGACATTTTAATCAGTGTCAAGGATTTCATCAGACATAATGATGAAAAGGCGCCGAAATAAACGATGCATGAAGCCTAAACAGAACAGTGATGTTGGATTCCCTAATGCGACAGAATTAAATCATACTTTTTTACTCTGACAAAATTATGAATGGTTGCATGCACGGACATTATTAATGTAGGCAGGTAGGGCACTGAAGTAGAACAATGACCTAAGCAACTCCCCTTTCAACCTTGGGAAAGCCCTTTTACATGTAGGTACGATGCTAATTTGTTTGGTGTGTCATGATCATGAAATTTAATGCATTTTAGTAATAATAGCCTCTTTTGAAATATTACGTGAAACCTTCATGGACTTAATAATGCTACTTGTAGGAGACCTTCAGATAACACTTTACTCAAACAGTTTACACAAGTACTTAAGTGCTGGGGATATTTTCTGATAGAAACAGAGTAGAAATGTAGGAAGCGCTTTCACAATTGTTATTTAACCTTTTTATCCCGTTTTTCCGACAAAAGTGTCGGTAAGTGTCTTCTTACTTTACTAAACCTAAACTAAACACCTTCCTGATTCAAACACAACTAACGGATATTTTTCGCGGCGATTCGTTTGTGATGATCACGGAATCACGGAAGACTAGACAGTATAATAAAACTTAATAAATCTCCGCGAAAAACATCCGTAAATTGGATTTTATTAAGGTAAAACACCCAATCTTCGACCAGACACCATTGTCCGACATTAAAAAAGTAAACAAAAGAAAATAACAGTAGTTTCTAATTTCTGAATGCATTTGAAGCATAAACAATGGACGAGGATTATCCAGATGTCATTGCGGATAACGTTTCATAAATTCGGCCATTTTTTACAAAATGGCGTAATGACATGTATCGACCGCGGTCATATCTCCAACGAAATCCAGTTTTATTAGTGTCATCGCTAAGGAGGTGAGTAAGATTAATTGCCCATAACTTTTGACTGTTTTGCTTTATCGAAAATGTTAGTTATCTATACAATTCGGATATACATTCACAGCTTTTTTTAATTTCATTAAAAGTTTGAGGATATCGACACTGGAAATTTCAAATGTCATAAGGGACAAAGTCCTACTTTTCAGGAGAGCCGATAAACAAAATCCAAATTTTAAAAAAATCGTAACTTAGTAAATATTCATCCGAATTAGATGATTCTTTTACACATAACTTTCAAAAAGCTTTTCCTACATCATTGAGATAGTATTATATATAATATCTCAATAGTTTAGGAAATAGTGTCCCTTACACAATAATTTTAAGAAGAATCTGTCCCTTACGCATACAAAAAAATCTGACTATTTTTATGAAAATCTCTTACGCCATAGACTAAAATTCAACCCGACTGTCGTAACTATCACACAACATTAAATTTTTCGATTTTTTCTGTTGTAATGTCATATTTTTTTCTAGGACACTGAAGTAAGTAGCGTTAAAAATGTATGAAAATATTAGGAACTTATATATCTATGTATTGAGAATTGTTTTATTTCCATAGTTATAGATAAAACTATCAATTTCCTTTTTGTTAGCTTGTTATTTAGGTCAATGCTAAGGACGCCCATCTCTTCCGAACCTACCTATTATGACTGAGCTCGATGATTTACCCACCGTGTGGGATCTACGTGCGGCCGTATTACAGCTCAAATGTGGTAAGAGTCCAGGGGTCGATGGTGTACTCACTGAACTCCTAAAACTCAAGTGCATATTACCAGTATTGCATAACTTCCTGGGGAAATGCTGGGAGAGGGAGCTATTCCCACAGGATATGCGCGATGCAAATATTGTGACTCTTTACAAAGGGAAAGGTGACCGCGGCGATTGTAACTCTTACCGTGGTATTTCCCTTCTTAGCATTGTCGGTAAGCTTTTTGCAAGGGTCATATTGACTAAACTGCAAAGTCTTTCCGAACGCGTGTATCCTGAGGCACAATGTGGCTTCCGTTCCCAGCGTTCCACTACGGATATGATATTTACCATCCGGCAACTTCAAGAGAAGTGCCGTGAGCAGAATACTCCTTTGGTGATCGCATTTGTTGACCTGAATAAGGCCTTCGACACGGTCAGCAGAGAGGGTCTCTATGTTGCACTTGAGAAAATAGGATGTCCCCCAAAGCTGCTGAAGTTGGTGAAATGCTTTCACGAAGACATGAAAGGCACCGTTGTCTACAATGGTCAAACGTCCGACGCTTTTGATACGCCAAGGCTGCGTCTTGGCACCAACTTTGTTCGGCATATTCTTTTCGCTTCTGCTCAAAGTTGCCTTCGGTGACGCGCAACAAGGTGTCCATCTACACACTCGAGCGGATGGGAAGCTGTTTAATGTCGCCCTCCTTAAGTCTAGCCGTAATCGCGAGGACCTATTTGTTGACAGCTTGCTGTTTGCCGACGATGCAGCCTTTGTTGCAAGAACTCCCCAAGAGCTCCAGGTCCTACTGGACAAATTTCACCACGCTTGTGCCCTGTTCTCCATGTCCATAAATGCAGAGAAGACCGTAATCCTAGCGCTGGGTTATACCTACCAGCCGTCCATCTTGCAGGAAGGTGCAACCTTGGAGGTAGTCGACAAGTTTTGTTACCTGGGATCAACCGTGTCAAGCAATCTCTCTCTTGACGGAGAGATCGATATACGCATCAGCAATTCCAATAACAATAGCAATACAGTTCCAACTAAATAACAATTGTAAATTACAATAATCTAAAAGGAACTTTCAAAATGAGTATCATCTTCTTACAAGCTAAGAACAATGCTTATACCCAATAACGAGTATTCAGACTTTTAAATGTACTTTGTAAACGAGTATCTATACTGCAAAGACTAAGTTTATGTACCGATTGGTTTTCAAACAAGAAATAATCACAATTCCCAATAACACACCTGGGACATATAGGTAGCATAAACCACCAAAATAGTCCCTTACAACATAATGATTACAGAGTTGAGAGATATACGACGTTGCGATTAAGCAAACGATACCTTTAAGTGTAAAATTTGACCCATACTACAAAAATTTTTACACTTCGTTTAGTTACGACAAAGTAAATTCACCTCATAACTTCTTTATTTGAAAAGATACCACAAAGTCTGCTATACAGATCGCTAGAGATTTTTTTTCTGATTCCTATGCTGTGTTTAGTATACTTACGACAAAATGTCCCTTACGACATTTGAAATTTCCAGTGTCGATATATTAATATGCCAAAACACGCCTGTCGGAAATTGGAGATTTTTTTTGGTTTTTCCAATCTTCGACAAATGTCGAAACGTTTTTATTTTTTATTTTGTGCACTTTATTATGTTATTATTAAGCTAATCTTGTTCAGCACTCTCAATTTATAGATCTATTATTTAAAATTCAAACTGCTTCCAATGATCGACAGCCGTGTCGATGATTGGATATCCTATACGTTCCAATGACCGACAGCCGTTGTGTCGATGATTGGATATTCTATACGTTAGTCTACATGTTCCAGTAACCGACATTTTTTGCAGGTATGGCGCCTAAAAATAATTATATAAAAAGAAGCAGTCAGAAAATTACCACTGCTGCACAAGAGTTTGTTGTACCCAGAATTAAATTACATGATAAGATTTCCGGTAAGACTCCAGTTGAATGTTCCATGGGCCCTAAAACATATTTGTCAACAGCAAAACCAACCAACCTACGCATTATAGATAGTCCCATCCACGAAGGCGCGCCCCACTCTTTTTTTGATTGAGGAAGGCGCGGGGTGCGGGGTGTGACACGCGCTTCAGTTGCATGCCGGCCGTCATTCAAAAATTCAGACTCTTCACGAAAGTGGCTCTACTTAAATTATGTTTAAAATTTCAAGGAAAACCCAGTGTGTTGTACTAAAAAATAAACCTGGTTTAATCTACTGTCATTATTAAATTTACTTAAAGAATTATAATGGTAACTTAAACACCATAAACAATTTTAAATAAAAAAAGCCATGTGGTACTTATAATATTACCGGGATGTACTTTATCGGGGTAGGATATAAAACGTCTCGCTAGGACCTACGTGTACGAAGAAAAAACAATTCACGAGTATGAAGTCCCGGTGGACCAATAGTTCTCTTATAAAGAAACTTTTTAAATGTTATAAAATGTTCTTACGTATTTCGTTTACGTCAATAGTAAAAATTTTACTGGTGCAATTAAAAAAATATATATTACTCGTCTAGTAGCTAACCATACCTACTTAAACTATATCTAAGTAGAGCATCTTTCCCTTTGAGTGTATTTTTTGTAGTGTGCTTGTCATTCATAAGTCATTAGGATGTCCAAATTCAATTCAACTGTTGGAAAAAGCTTGCACACATGTACTATAAACGATTTGGACGAGTGGTGGGGCGCGCCGTCGTGGATGGCACTATCTATACATGCCAACATGCTTTTGTTTGTTTATTTAGCTAATTAAAATGATTAAAAGACTGAATAAGACTTTTTTTTGGGAACCCTAAACGGATTAGGTCGATATTTGGATGACGATATATAGAACATGTTGATTACTAGATCACGATAATTGGAACATGTCGATTACTGGGTGTCGATGTATGGAATTTTGCAGTCGATAACTAGGCTAAAAAGTGCCTAAATCTATCTTGTTTTTTTTCCTAAGTTATTAGTATTATACTTCTTTTTACTTTAAAACAATATTGAATGAACCCTAAAATTTTACCTAGTGCATTAAAAAAATCGTGTATTATCATAAAGAAACCAGATATTTAAAAAATGCTCGAATCTCGACGTTAAAGTGTCGATAATTGGGTGTTTTACCTTAATCTATGAGTAATACTTATTCGCGTAAACTTCAGAAACAAGTATCCTTTGGAGCTTTGGATAAATATGAAGTTTACCTACCGTATTACGAGTACTAGTTCAACATACAGGAATAATTGGGAGCATTTCATTTCAATGAGCTAGCAAGTTTCCTTTGTGCGTGTGTTCATAGTTACCACAGCTACTATGAGCTACGCTCACATACTTATTAGATTGAGTAGTCGGACGGACTAATTGGAGATAGGTATACGGTATAGGTATTTATTTTTCAACCAAAAGCCGGTCACATTAGATTGACCGGTCGAACAGATTGCGAATGCAGTTATACCTATGTATTTTATGTTCGTAGTTCGGGCCACGGCGGCCGAAAGTCGGGCCCGCCGCGGCAGGGGCCGACCGCGGCGCGATGACATCATCCCGCGGCGAGATTACGTGGCACAGGCAGGGGTGGCGAACTGTTGGCGTGTTTTTATATTTCCTTAACACTTCAGTTGACAGTGAACGCCTATATTTATTTATTTATTGCAGGAACACAAACAGTAGAACATAGGCTTGATAACAATATAAGTTAAGAAAGTAAAAAAAAAAAACCTAGGTGGGGAAGGTAACGTTGAAAACGAATTTAGTTTTTAATTTACCTGATAGAGGATGGATGGAAATATTCATTCATTTTCATAGAAATCAATCAAATCAATGTAAATTCTTAACAACTTACATACTTATATTTAAAAAATACTAACTCCTGACCAAAATAAAAAATAAGGTACCTACCTACTTAGGTACCTGCGTTTTACAAATATAACTTGCTTACCAAAAGCATGGTAAGTTAGGTCGCTACCTAAGTTCAGAAATTGTTTACGTAAATATCATATGTACCAAAGGTTGATGACCCCTGATGGCGGGAGCCGCGAGCGATACGAGTCGACCGCTGCGCCCCGCTTCATTCTAGTCGCGATTCGAGTTTGCGCTATTGTGGTTTGTTTTGGGCGTGTCTCTACATTACTAACAAAGTACGTATTTTTTCTACCTTAACATCAATAATTAACATTAAAATATCCGGAAATAGATATAGAAATAAATATTTTGTTCATTTAATCAAGATTTGATCAGTATTCGACCACAAAAGTGGAGGTAGAACCGGCTTTAAGTGTTTAGTTAGTGTTTCCACCTCGACGACCGGATGCCGGCACGCGTTTTTGTTGTATTTATAGCAAATACGTGAAAGTTGAACATTATAATTTTATTCTAACACCAATTGTATATTCTAGGAATCTCCAAAATGAGTGGCCAACAGTATTACCCGTACAAGGTGAGTTAACGAATTTTTACACCTACATTTTGTGCGTGTGTTGAGTGTTCATAGCTATTGATTCTCACGAGATGATGTCATCTTTTCGCGGTAAGGTTGCTAAGTAGGTACTGAAATAGCATCCATATCACTAAACTGAAGGAAAACAGCACACTGAATGAAATGAATCTCGAATTTAGTCTTGTTTTCAAGTGTTTGATGTTAACTTTAAAATATCTCAAACCGGATGTAGCTCGTTAGTTCCACATATTTAAGCAAGACCTTACTTTTATCTTAATTTTCTGTGTAATTAAACAGTACTTATTAATTTATTGAAATGTTTAGTTCGTCTAATAGCACAGAATATATAATACACAGATTTAAGACTCCACGCACAACAGACATAGGTATGTCTACCCTCATGTGTTTATATTCTCTGATGTCTACCCTCATTTCCGAAGTATCTATATCTGCATTTTATTTTTGCAAAAAAACTTACCTACTTGTTAGTAGTAATATGTAGTATGTTATCATCATCATTCACGGAAAACCACGGAAAATTGGTTAAATTTTAAGTATATCAGGAAAATGTACTCCCAATGGCCTGATACCACTTAAATAATCAGTTTTATGAGACATGAACATGCAAACCGGCTTAGGTACTTAGGTACGTAACATACTCAAAAGCCCAGATTTTTCAGCTCCAACCTAAATTGATGTTGAATACATAACCGGTTTTACTGCATGCATGTGTAGGCATTATGCACTCACGAAACTTTCAGCTATTTTCGGTATCCACCACACAAAAAATATCGCGCGATATTTTTCTGAAAAGATGTACTTATATCTTTTCTGACGAATAATATAACGATAAATCCACTGAATAGGATAAATCACGTAGTTAGCTGAAAAACAAGTTTCACTAAAAGCATTTTTAACTTGTTTTCGTTTTTATCTTTTTAACATAACCACTTTGCTTTTGTAATCGTTAATACTTTTAAAACCCGTAGGCTGCATGTAGGTTGCCTGGCTAGCATTTAAACTAATGCAATGCTGTAGGAAATTCGCGGAACCGTACTGCATGGCCATAAACATAAAACCTAATGCCTTCTTTAGTACCAAATGCAGTTTATTTTTTTTTTGAAGTTACACAATTAGCTTTTCAGACTGTGCGTTTACTCACTCTCATAGATTGAACCGTTATCATGGGAATTAGTTAAAATGCCTAGCATTACCTATTGCCATTCTTATTACTCCACCGACAAGAGCGAAGCTCTTAAGTTTAAGAAGAAAAAGATAGACCTATTATGAGCCACAAGCCACAACAAACAACTATCAACATGAATTACTAAAAACTACGTGGTTCAAAGAAAAAAATTAAAAAACCGTAAAAGCAATCGAAACACTATCCACAACTGCAGAAGATGTTTTCAAGATGATAAAAATTTCCCTTTTTTGGGATTTCAATGTTGTCTCATACATTAGCTGTTGCAAGTATTATAGGAATCAGCATCAAGAATCAATGCTAATTAGGTATAGGATCTACCAAGAATGAATGAATCGTGTATTATCATTTTAATCGTTCGGATCAATAGGCCACCGGTGGTGGTAGTGTTAGCAAAAGAATGACAAAAGGATGTTGATAAACACATCATGAGGGTTTAAAGGTCGCAGGATCATACATTTACGCTGGATGCAAGCCGCTTGCAACTGGTTAGCAGGTCCTATGATAGGAGGAAAGGCCTAGGGCCTACTATATAAAGCTATGAGATTTTAAACTTTCGCGTTAATATTTCGTTAATATTAATATTTCGTGTTTAGACCCGTCATGTCTAATTCTCATTACTATATAAAGCTGTTGACGATCTAAGATACTGATGCTGATGATGACTACACTAAAGCTTTCTTCTCTTCCAGTGCACCCCCACGGTCTACCCCGCGGAGCCCTTCGACCCTGCCGCGGATGCGGAGACCCTCCGCAAGGCCATGAAAGGCTTCGGCACAGATGAGAAGGCCATCATCGACGTGCTGTGCAGACGAGGCATCGTCCAGCGCCTCGAGATCGCTGAGACCTTCAAGACTAACTATGGAAAGGTAAGAATTTAGAGGCATTCAAAGCTTCTTCCTCCAACGACTTCTAGACTGATATTTAGAACTACTACTTCGTGTTTCTTTACTAGTCAAATATTGTAAACAATCTTGACATTCCTTTTTAGCGAAATGATTTCTTTTAAAACAAGGTTAACACAAAACTTACAACATACATTAGGTAATGCAGCGCTCAACACTGAACTTCGATCTTTTTAAATTTAATAGTAAATTAATTTTATTTACTGATATTATTTAAAAAGTTACAAAAAGATTGTTTACAATGTTGGACTAGCAGAGAGAAATAGAGTTTTAATCGTAGTTATTAGTTTAATACTTTTCATTCAGAGCATTTTCATTTGGCTGATACTGAAGTTTCAAAATATAGTTTAGCAAGGCCCGGGTTATAAAAGTTTATCAAAAAGCACCCTAACACCGTGATGGATATTATAAAACAGACAACATGGTTTCGATTGCGGTAAACCAAATGTAAATACAACTTCCGATCGGTGTCACTTTTCCTTATTCCAAAGCATTTATTAATAGGTAGGTAGATATTGCATTAATCAATAGTTTCCTAGAAATACACTTTCGTTATTAATTGCTTGATTATTATCATTTCGTAGCAACTTTTTCGTTTAGCAAAACCGGCAAAAAATAATTAAGGTCAAAGTTTAGTACCTTGAACAAGCCCTGAATATACAAGCCGTATTCAATTTATATTCGCCTTTTACATGAAGTGAGCTCTAATGTTTCTTTACATCTTTTATTGCCTCAGAAACTGCAATAATTTGTGTGGCATAAATATAACCAGTACTACTGCAAACATAACGATATTTTTAACGATTTTACCTAACCATTGGAACACTTTGGTACTTACGCCAAAGCTCAGTTTAATGATTGCTGCTGGGTTTTTACAGGTCCATTTAATCCATAGATATGATTCATGAGCATAATTATTTATATTACTTCAACAGATTATTTATGAACGAACGTCAAAGTTCTACAAACAACCTGATAGGCAAAGGAAAGTTATTTAAATGACGCTATTATTTAAATGGAATTAATCGTTGTAGTCAGAAACAAACATGAGTCAATGAGCGAGTAGCTTATAGATAGTGGCATCCACGAAGGCGCGCGCCTTTTATTTTTGATTGAGAAAAGCGCGGGGTGCGAGGTGTGTGGCAAATATTAAAATATCAAATAATATACATGTAATAGTTATATTCATTATAATATCATTTAATATTGGCAAAGACTTGCACACATGTACAATAAACGATAAGGACGAGAGATGGCGCGCGCCTTCGTGGATGGCACTATCTATAATGAAAGGCGAACTAAGCCAATGATTACCGATTTCGTCATAAACCTTGTCCATGTTTTAGTTGTAGACACTTTGCACTCGTACCAACTCGTTTATCTAATCCATTAAGGTGAGGAGAAAGAAGGTTTAGGTGAAAGACTCACGCCACCAATTTATTAAGAAAGAGTAAACACCAACACACACAATCAATCGAATTCAAATCGTCCACTCATTAATCGTGGATGAATGCTGGCTGAATGTTGACGTCAGTTAAAAAAATAATCTTCTTGCTCGCTGCTACTCCTGAGTAGCCAGGATCTTCAGCATGGCCTCATTGAAAATCCCAATCAGTGAAAGGAGGGAAGGCTAGGGAGTCCCAGGAGGAAGTTAAAATGTCTTGAACCCCGCAACGAAATCAATCAGAAAGAATTAGGAATTTGAAAGACTTCAAACGCCTACTATTATTGTGATGAAAATTGACATCACCTATAAATTTCTACAACAACAACGACCAGTCGAATATAGAGAATACAAGAATGATCATAAACCGGTTGAAGAAATGTAGTCTAATGGTAATCGATTTTACGAGTATGATATCACAGCAATTACCATTGTTCGGTTGTTATTGGTAGTGCTATACGAATTTGAGCTGTAACGTTCAGTAATTAGGTAACAGTTTCCTTATTAATGTTGGCTTGGAACCTTGGGAGAGATATAATCAAAGAGCCACAGAATCTCACGGCAGACCTTGGGGCCTTAGTCACCGTTGATTCACTCCATCAAGTCTAGGAGGAACTGTTTTGTGAACTTCCTGACTGTCGAGGACGAATGATTAAGTAATGAGTGGCACAAAAAAACTCTTTGGGTAAAGTTCTTGCAGACAAATAATGTGGTTTTACTCTAACTAAAAAAGTAAGTAAACTACAACCTTAGGCAGGTAAATTTGCACAAACATTAAGAAGAGAACAATAACCTACCGAAGATAAATTCTATTTCTAACGCAAAAAGCTTGATTGAGAATAAACAGCAATTTCAATTTACAAGTAATTTGCATTCACAGTGCCTTTTATAAAAAAATACTTACATCCAAGTAGATAACACAACTACAATAAACACCTTTCTCGGTAAACATGTTTCCAACAAGCAAGAAATTGCTATCTTATCGCACTTTGTTTATATTTACACATGTAACATGATCATTTATGTGATAACGTAGTGCGAAGGAGTATGTCTAAAATTGCTCATAATACATTAGTTAAAATTTACAGATATTTGATCATAATACATTAGTTAAAATTTACAGATATTTGAATAAACCTACCACCCAAAAATGTGGATCTTTCGCATACTCCCACTAATACCTACCTACGCGGTATAAATAATTCAGTAGCACTTGTTTTACTCGACTTCAGCAAAACCAAAAAGGAGGTTTATTTTCTATGTGAAACGGTAATTCCGTAATGTTTATTTAATAAAGTAATACATGGAATTTCCATAGTTTTTCTAAACAACTGAACCTTAACTCGTTATTTTTATCAAAAAAAGTTATACTTAAATCGCCATTAATTAAATTTTAAATGCTAATCAGCACAAATATGCCAGTAGGCATTAATTACGATAAACGTTAGCGTTACCTTTCATAATGAAAGGATTATCAAGGTTCAATGGTTCAAAATGAAACGATGAAACAAAAATAGCATTATTTGTTGAATAAGTAGACCATTTAAACATAACCTTACCAAGCTACTTTATATGTGCGGTGCACACCCAAACATAAACAAGTGTGTGACGTATTACCAGAATTGTTATTTTATTACTCTAGCTAGGTAAATTGCCTAAGCGTTTGGACGAAATCACAATGAATATGACTTTGTTCACTCAACTATTTGCACTTGCATATCATATAAAAACAACCAGAGGTATTTTTCATCCTCGTGGACGTTGTCATGAATCCGAATGCATTTGGCTAGCGTGTGTTACGCTTATAAATCTGGCTTATTAGAATTGGTAGAGTAGAATTCAATTCTGCAAATCAGGTATAAATTTATTAATTTTATATTCATCAGATTTCAATTGATTTCATCGGCTATTAACTATCTCTGGATTAACGGATCGTTATCTCATGTGACATGTGATGTGTTTGAGGATCACAATCCTGTTATTAAGATCCTCAAACACATCACATTGTGATTTCGTTCTGACTGTTCACACACATACAAAATCATTACGATCACCTATCAAGAACAAAAACAATTAGATTAAATAAATCCTTCTAACAAAGGTTCACCATTAACCCTGAGCCCATTAGTTCTTCTTTCCGAATGTTCTTTCCTATTTATTGGTTATATCACATGAGCAAGATATCAACTGTATCAATTGATGAATAGTTTCACCTACAATAAGCGACTCCCATAATATAATTGTTTTTTTTAGCATTTAAGTATATTCTAACTATCTTCTTTAGGACCTCATCAACGAACTGAAGAGCGAGCTGACTGGCAACCTCGAGAACGTGATTGTGGCTCTCATGACCCCCCTCCCCCACTTCTACGCTAAGGAACTGCACGACGCCGTCGCCGGAATGGGCACTGATGAAGAAGCCATCATTGAGATCCTCTGCACACTGTCCAACTACGGCATCAGGACTATTTCTGCTTTCTACGAGCAGCGTAAGTGTTTTTATACTGTAGTTACTGTTAGCACCTTGTATCGATGATCCTCTTTCACAAATATAGGGAGTACAATACAGGGAGTTCACTCTGAGCCAAAACGATGCCGCTGCGATCTTTCTGTCAATATTTAAAAATAATGCTAAATCGGTACTAGGGAAGCAGATTCTTCATTCTTCAGGAAAAATATGTATACCTACTTATTATGCTTTCAGTTTCACAGATTAGTAAGAGTAAGTAGTAAGAGTCAAGTAGAAATGCCATGGAGATGATAGAAGCAGTGAGTTGTTACTACTACGTATAAAGAAGCTATGCCAAGCAAAAAAATTGTCACAAAAACGACGACAAAATTGTGACGTTTTCTTTGAAAATTTGAATTCCGAATCATGATTTGTACTACGAGTTGATGGCCGGGTCATCAATTTAGGGAGCACAAAATTTGTTCGTGATGTCAGTTCCATACGCTAGTAATAGTAGTTCAATGGATAGAAGTTAGTGGGCAAATGCTTCGGAGGCTCAGTTCGGACACAGAATATATAATAGTACTACATATTCGGAGGCCGCATTATACCCCTTAGTAAAAAAAGTACCATGTTTAAACCGAGACTAAAATTATTGGACCAATAAGAAGTATATTGTTATTATTGATTGCCGTTGTCAGACATTATTTATTATTTTATTTTATATATTCGGTATACAGACAGGATACAGTCGTCGCATACTATAATTATTACATTACATTATTTACTATTGGGTCGGTTAATAGCTTAGTACGGTGGAGAGCCTAATACAGGGTGTTATTGCAAGGGGGTGCCAAATTTTTGGAGGTGAAAGGGACCATCAATATGAACAACTTTTACTATGGGACCATCGTTCAATTATTAATTTTATTTTCTGCCTCTCCATATATTATTGTCAATGTAGGTGACTGATTTTGTATGGGGAACCTACAATTTTATTTAAGACTAGCTTTTGCCCGCGACTTCGTTTGCGTGGACTTCAGGTTCGTCCCGTCTAGTAGCGCAAAAAATGTGTTTTTTTACGACCTCACATTAGAAACCTCAAAAATTGTAGCCTATATGTTATTCTGATGTATAAGCTATATTGTGGTAAAGTTTCATTCAAATCCATTCAGTAGTTTTTACGTGAAAGAGTAACAAACATCCATACATCCATACATCCATACTTACAAACTTTCGCCTTTATAATAGTAGTAGGATTTTGACCATGACCCCATAGAAAAAGTTGTTCATGTTGACGGTCTTATTCACCTCCAAAAATTTGGCACCCCCTTGCAATAACACCCTGTATTAAGTATTTGGAATAAAAGGGCATATGCATTAAGCAGTTCTACATATATATAGTATACATAGATAGATACACATAGATATAGTATATATAACTGAAGACGATGTTCTTGATGACCGCTAGTCCGTTCCCATCGTGAATATACTAATTTATCGTCGCTGTATAAATTGCGACAATTTGCGATTACGATTCAGCAATCGGTTATTGAAGTCACAATTGGTTAGTCATCATAAGTCTACATCCACGCCTTTTCAATGACATGCTTTGATGATATGGAAGAAACGATGAATCACGTGATTATTTACTTCGAAATGAGTCTTATTGCAGAAATTTGTCTACACGACAATAAGTAGGTAAACTGCCGAGCAAGTATATTTATACTTTTTGCAGTTGTTGTAAGTAATTCATTCATTTAATTATTATCGCTCGCTACAAAAAAAGAAGCAGAATTACTTAAGTTAAAGCCATCATAACCAGGAAAATGTCCTAATTGAAGGTACATTTATCAGGCATTGAAGGAGTCTGTTGGTCTGGTATTGGAAGTATTGAAACGACACCTTCAAGAAACATAGAGTAACTGTATTTCCATAGGAAAATTATAGTTTTACACAAGAATAGAACACAATAAACTAAATAAAAATGGTGTTAGGCCAATAGCGCCATAACCGGAAGTCTATTTACCGACAAACAGGCATAAAGCATCGAATTATAAATTATTGCCACAGATAAAAAATATCAGCCTTACCACAAATGACTTAAACAAAGTTTTAGGCACTGTTTAACAAGATTTTAAGAAAATCCTTACCACAAATCAGTTTTTGGCGCTAAAACACTCTTTTAAACAGTGTTTTAGTTAAACACCCTCGCCCCTATTTTATCTTGTGTTTAACCTCAAAAAATAGACAGATTGACATTTGACAACTTGACTTGACTCCTGTCAAAAAGTCAAAACAAATCAGCCCCCTTACTCTGGACACAAAACCCGATCCAATGAATATAGCCATCCCTGTCTCACGCATACACGACCTGGTATGAGTGACAGGGATGGCCATAACCATTGGATCGGGTTTTGTGTCCAGAGTAAGGCCTCAGATTCTTCTCATTCTTCTGTCATTACAACTTTTTTTTAAAGATTTGGGTTTTGTTACTATACAGCCATCATTTCAAGAAGCTTATGTTCATTTACCCTGAAGTGTGTTGAATGCAACCTGCGTACTAGGAAATATAATTAACGAACTGAGTGAATGAATGAATGTTTGTATCTAAAACTGGTGTTTAGCTAAACACTGCCCAAATATCTATTTGTGGTACAAAATGTTAAACACTGTTTTAAACCCTTTTTAAATTTAAAACAGTTTTTAACTAAACATGACTTAAAACCAGTTTTAACGGATGATTTGTAGTAAGACTGTATGTCTCTCATCCTCAGAGAGAATATAAATCTATGGTCAAATTACATTGGGATTTGAACAGGCATCTAGGTTTTTTAAATCCCTGTTACTGGGCGGTAGCAGCTAAGATTTCGGCATCATTTAATTTTTCCTCAAAGGGAATCCTACTCTGTGTCTACTCGACTCTTTTTATTGCTTAACTATTACTGATTGATAAATTACATGAAACATACAAGACCTACTTTGATAAAGTACTCTGCTAATAAATGTCGGTATGGTTACTGTGCATTGGCAAACTTAGCGGCCGTCACTCAAATCATTTACATTTACTGTTTGTGTTCGTGACTGGCGTAGGTGAGTGATGTCCTAGATGCGACCTGTGGCTACAAACCGGTATTTTAATTGTTCTTTGAACACTAAGTTCATTAAACAAGCATTAAAATCAGCTATCGGCGTTGGCAACTTTAATTGCTGGTTAATTGTCACTACTATATCTTGACCTAGGCAAAGGCAACCGACGCATACTGTTCGTTTATTCCTGTCCTCTAAAATCTTATTTTTCCAGTCTATCAAAGATGAAAAAGATAATTCTCAGCAACATTATTTACCTACACACTTGGCTAATCTCTGTTGGATTTATTTATGATTACGAAAGTTCAAGTTTACGTAAGAGTACATAGAAGAAAATAAAATGCTCCATATTGTGTGTGGAATGCATTATATTCATCCATGTTAGTCTGATACATCGACATACAGTCCGTCAAAACGGGCGCTTGATGCATTGTTATACCAAAATAACAAAATAATTATAAAACTTTTTTTTTTCAGTGTACAACAAAAGCCTAGAATCAGACCTGAAGGGCGACACATCAGGCCACTTCAAGAGGCTATGCGTGTCCCTCTGCATGGCCAACAGAGATGAGAACCAAGGAGTAGACGAGGGTGCTGCGAAGGCCGACGCTGAGGCGCTGGCAGCGGCAGGAGAGGGTCAGTGGGGCACTGACGAGTCCGTCTTCAACTCCATCCTTATTACACGGTCTTATCAGCAGCTAAGACAGGTGAGTTGGAAAGAGATGGATGCATGAAGTTGACCTGATGCGAATATATCTCTATGACACTGGTTATTAAGAAAAGAAAAAAAATCTCGCTCGTCAATGGTTTTCAGAACTTTTTTTTAGATCGTTCTTCGACGCCTAATTCACTACAATTACATAGATTTGTCATTATGTTTCTATACTTACCAACTGGTAGATAAAGTACCTGGTAATCAAGAAGATAATATGATTAGCGCTGGGATTAATTCCATTTTGAAAAATAATAGAACAGATATGAGTTTCCGACAAATTGGATATTAATAAATGAGTGCAATAATTACATAAATACCATAATTTTACATAAATAGGTAAAGATAAATGAAGATATTTATTTAATTACTTGCACTTATTGAGCCGCACCTGGGCCCCTATTTTTGATTCACTCGCGTAGAAATTTCTACTGATTTTCCTTCGCCATCTCAAAATCGCCATTTTTGAATCATTCGGTCGAACGAGTGATAGAATAAACGTCAAAAAGATACGTGTTTTGTGTCAAATTATGTAACTTGCTTATTTCTTTAAAATTTCAATTAAATGTATAAAATTTCGAGTCTACTAGCTTTTGTCTGACATGCGCATATGTAAAGCATTTTTTTGCAACTGCATTGAAACAGACTCATAAAAAGATAAATAATGTATTTGAGGCCACTTAAAATTCAAATAAGAGCGCATTGGCTTATGAAGCGAAGCAAATCGCACTGAAATCTAAATCAAAGTAAAGAATCGCAAAAAATATGACAAAAAGGTGCTTCAGTTAAAAGGAGACTCATATGTCTGGAACTGGATGGTATCGGAATTCAGACGACGGCAAAAAATAAACTAAATACTTACTTATCTTCTACATTTAGGTATGCACATTTGGCCAAGTAAATTATCTTGTCTGTCTTTCTGTCCTCTAATTCACTAAGTGTAGCTTAACAACACATTACTACGCAAGTTGATGTAAAAAAAAAACAAGAAATAATCCAAAACAGATAAGAACAGAATGGTTAAAGTAGTACGGATCCCAAAATGTTCATAAATACGTATTATTATTTATTTTAATGATTTTAATTATAGTCATATCAAAAGACCAAAATACGAAATCGGTTCAAACAGAATACGATCACTATGCGCACGCACATACTGTAGCAATAAGTGATAGCATCTGTTAAACACATACGGCATGATGTTGACATAATGCGTGCAATAATTGATTTGGTACCAATTATTCAGGGTTCGTCTGATACACGCGACCTTGGTTACCTTTTATTACCTCAACAAATGCTATGAAACGAAGTCAGACATGGCATGAATTTTACCTATTTAAAAAAACATATTATGCTGATCACGTTGCTGTCAAGAGAATTGAATGGTCAGATAAAAAATATTCGCCGAATAAAGTAGGTTAGGTACCTACAATAATTAAAAAAAACCGGTTAAGTGCGTGTCGGACCCGCGCACTGAGGCAGAGGCACTTAACTAAATTCAGGGTCCACTTACTTTCACTTAACGAAAACATCACAATATATTGCGACAGCAAAAATAACTTTGTTTTTCATAGTGTTTGTATGAAAGACAAAGTTATATTTGCGGTTGATAAAAATGTGCAATATCTCAAAAACTACTGGTTCGATCTCCTTCAAACTAATTGTAAAATACACCTACCTACCAAGTTTCAGCTATGTGATGCTTATAGTTTCAGAATTAAGTGGCTGTGACATACGGACGGACAGACAGACAGACAGACTTGACGAAACTATAAGGGTTCCGTTTTTTGCCATTCGGCTACGGAACCCTAAAAACTGATTATTCAAAAACAGCCCGTAAATAAAGACAACGTCTTGTCTAAAACCAATTAGGCTTGCTACATAATTAAGATCACCTGCTATAAATTCTGATGAATTGGTGTCCCCTGTCAAGACTATACAGTTATTATCCGACAAAACGATAATCGTTTTGCGGATCCGAAGCATTTCGTAGTAGGGATTTCATACTTAAAATGTTTCGGATCCGAAAAACGATAATCGTATTGTCGGATTTCGTTTTTCGTAGTAGACCGCCTGGGGCCCTATTTTTGAATCACTCGCTTGGATATGGCGTGTCATTTTCGACACATTAAAAATCAACGGAAATCACTTAAAATTAAGACGTGAGTACTCACAAAATTGAGCAATAATTTTTCAAATCCTTTTTGTGTAGGTTACAACGGGTTTTCATTCCAAAATTCGACTTTAAACATTGAATATCACACGCCATCTTGACGCGAGTGAATCAAAAATAGTGGTTCTTTTATTAGCCCTGTAATAACGAAGTTTATTTTTTTGCAGATCTTCGCGGATTACGAGGCTATCACGGGCAAGGACATCGAAGACTCGATCAAGAAGGAGTTCTCTGGAAGCGTTGAGAAGGGAATGCTGGCTATCGGTAAGATAGTCCCACTTTTACATTTCCTAATTACTCGGTTTCTTCGGCCGATAGGGGTGAACATAGACATCAAAACCTAACACCTTTGATATGATGTCAAGCTGGAAATATTGTGATAAATCAACACATTTCTATTTTTGAAACTACAACGTGAGGAAAGTTGTTATAATAAATAATAAAATATGCAGTTCAACTACTCAAAAGTAACTTAGCGATTGTGAAAAAGGAGCTGGCTCAAAATAGGTACACCGAGTAATATAAAAGCAGATCACAAAAACCCATCGGACGAATTTGATGTTTTGTTACAATCTAAATTACTGTCGTGTACTGGCCATCACATAACTTTTCCTGTATGTCTCTTCGTTTATATTAAGTCATATTACTTCAGCCGCCCCATCATTACTATTTTTAGGCGTGTTTTAACAAACATCAAAGAAAAAGCTGACATCATTAAACGAGCAATAAACATATTGAACACCAAAGTTAAATTAGGAAAATTAACTCATATTTCTAAATCCGACTGAGTTAAACCACTTCAAAACAATTTTAACTGGCATTGCAAGCAAGATACATGTTCTTTTTAATTCCTATCATAAGTATTCCGTTGGTATTTATTCATAGTTTACTTTATTATTACAGCAAGAACATCTTCTTATGTTGTTTTTTTACTGGTCCATGTCGAAATGAATAGTTGTTGAACGAGTTAGGCTTAACTATCCAAAAATCTTCCATCTCGCTCAAGTTGTACTTTACTTAGATAATTTTACGTGACTTTATGACTCCGTTTACAACATCATCTTCGCATCATACATAAGCCCACATAATTAAAGTAGTTAAGACTTAATTACCATGATGTGAGAAACCAAAACTGTGCACAAGGTCACCACTAATCTTTGTATCACTGACAGTGATTCACTGTGTGTCGGGAATTGTGCGGTCGTTGCAAGGCCGTACAGTCGTTCAACTTTTTCAGAAAAAGTAAGGAAAAAGTGCACAAACAGCCGAAGTGTTTTTTCAAATGAGAATGACAAACAATCAAAACCGAGATGGCTTGTGGTTTTAACTAAAATAAATAAATAAAATTAAAGCGTTAAACCAACCAATAGTTTAAGTTAAACCAAGGCTCAGTTACACTATAATAACCAATGTTTTTTCTTATAGAGTTTGCCAGGCTACTTAAAGCTTCTTGATTAATATATATAAGATAGTGACTTAACCTAACAGTAGATAGTTAACACGTTAACAAAAGATATATTTTTTTTAGATAAATTTACATAACACCATAAAGTTACATAACACCTTTAATTAATTAATTAATTACTTAAAATCTTATGGTTATATACTTTTGCTGAGAGCCAACTACCTCTATATGCGCAGAACAGATTCAATGTAACGTCATGAATGATACCTTACTATATATATGCTAATCAAACGCCCTCTCCTTTCCAGTAAAATGCGTAAAGAGCAAAGTTGGATTCTTCGCCGAGCGTCTATACTACTCAATGAAGGGCCTGGGCACCAACGACAAGACTCTAATCAGAATCATCGTCAGCCGCTCGGAAATCGATCTCGGAGACATCAAGCAGGCATTCCTCGACAAATACGGCAAACCTCTCGAGAACTGGATCTCTGTAAGTCTATTTTTACTATATTCCTTAGTTAATGACAATTTTAGTTACGGGATAACTTGATTTGTAGACTAGTTTTTTGGTGAATAACGCTTATCTCTGTTATATGTTTTAGACATCATTCATGTTAGAACTAACGCCCATGATATGCATCATCACGCGTTGCTAACACTATATGACGCCATGGCTATCATATTCATAATAATAATAACTCCATCCTACGTATTTATGTGTTGTTTATGACTAACGGCACGAAAAATTAAACCAACTATTTATATTTGTATGAATATAGTCAAACATGAAGAAACTGACCCATTGTTTCTGCAAAAATATTAATTAAAAAATTAATATTCGGGGTTAAAATCTAAGTAGGCTTAATTAATCAGCATGAAAATAAAATGTTGCTTCAATTGTAAAAATCATTTCATCACTTTCCTAACTACACTCTTTAATGAAATTACTTTATTATACAGATCTTTTTATTATTCGTACATATTGGAATGTATTTTATTATTTTGTACATAAGAGAAAGCGTCATCTCATGGAGTGTTAAAATTTTAACAAATGCTTTGTGATTGTCGACAAAAGTTACATAACATCGTGAATAAAACTCTGTCCCTCTTTGTTTTGTAAATAGTTTACCTATCCATGAAAGTTTAGAAATAGTGGTCCATTTTGATTACAGGATGACACCTCTGGAGATTACAAGAAGGCTTTATTGACCCTTGTCGAATAAAACACTCAGCTCGAGTGGTCAGGATGACAACGATTGAATTAACCACCTATTTCCATTAATTTAAGTTATTTCCGTCAATTTGTTAGGTTGTTAAGTGATCTGATAGGCACTGCACATAGAGGGCAAATTCGTTTAATAACTAAGAAGTCTACATAAATATTTACTCAATGATTTTGCCTTCGATGTGCGAATCTCAGCTTTTCATGCCGGGTGTAAATTTTACGAGATCTGTATATTTTGCTTTCTACTCACTCATTTTGCACAGTAGCTAACTGCTTCGTGTCGTTTATGCATGGAGGTAGTGATTGTTTCGTTTTACGCTAGTTTTTTTTTCAAGTAGATGTTACAATTTTTTCAGGACGAGATAGGAGGTCCGATCGGCCTTCTCCTTTCTACAATGTGTTACTAGACACCGTAAAACACTCAGTATTACGAGTTTACAAACAACACTACACTATAACACTTATAATTTATTAATGTTATGTAAAGAAATATAATTATTTTTGTAAACGAGTACAATCACACTTACTGTTGCATTTTAATATTTTAAAGACATTTTATTTTTATTATTAATTTAAGCTTACTTTAAGAAAAACGAGTGATTAATCTCATGCTTTTAAATGCACTTTAGTGATCTGAAAATTTGAAATATGGGCCAGTTTCTTTTCGTTTGTTTTTGTTGAAGCTACAAAGTGGTTATTCCGTGTTGTTCGCAGGACGATCTAAACGGTGACTTCAAGAGAGTACTAGTCACACTTTGTGCTTAATCCTGCAAAATAGTGTCTATGGAACAAAATTATTTTTATATGTGTATTTTGTTGAGCTTGGCATGCATGCAGATTACTAAATACGATGATTGGTGGTAACAAATACCTACAGTGATGTCATATTTTGCAGGATGATACGAAGGGAGACTACAAACGCGTTTTACTCACTCTAGTATCGTAAGAGCATAATTAAGCTACATACAAAATTGTTGAATGTCTGCCTTGCAATGATCTAGTTCCGATATTGAAACTGCCTTTACAATGTATTAATTGTTGATGAAACATTTTAGAAATTAAAGCTTTGATATTTTTATGAAATGAGATATTTATTGGTGCTCTAGTTTTGTTTACAATATACATATTTACAATAATATAACTTGAGATATGTATGTTCGATGTGTGTTTTATTCAGTCTATATCCCTTACTCCTTCTTCTGTTATCTGCAACAATTATTTTAAATTGATGAAAGTTGATATAAATGTGTTAGTCTTATAATGTTATGTCTAAGTAATTATTGACGCCTATACTTTCTCTTACGAAGCTAAAAAACTGGCCGAAGAAATAAAATGCATTTAGTATTTGAATTCAATTAGTCGTAGTAATAAAAATATAACAAACATATTTTTGTTAAAAACTGGAGGCCAATTCTCGTGCAGTTCGTAAGTATACGAAAAAAGTTCACCGATCGAATTTTCTTTTTTTAAAGAAAATACTGTTAATGCTTTATATCCGGGTCACGATTTCTATGCATTTGATTTCTTTCGTGCGGTAGTTTATTTTTTTTACGTGGATATGTTACTTGTTTTTTTTCGGTAAAACAGTGATACTCGTAATCGAATTACCACACGAAATAAGTTCGAGCATGCGAGAATCGGCCTCCTGGTACTGGTTCTATCGAGGCCCTTTAACCACGAGCCAAAATCACGTCGTCTTTATTTTTGTTTTTTTATTTTGTGTGTGCTAGTAATTTTCGATTGAAAGTGTTTAGGCGGCAGGGACCTTGACCGTACATGGAAACTAAAATAATTGTGAAGGTATCGGTAAAATATAACACGTCCTACAGTAATTAGACAGGTTTTTAATTTTTCATATCAATCAACACATCTATTTCCCACCTCTAATTACATCAAAAACACAAATGTTAGCATAAGGTGTAAAAATATTATCGGACTGATAAACAAATCCCGAATTCCGCCGGCTTACGCCACGAATATTGGCGAAGATCCAAAGATGCAGAAAGTAATACGAGGAAAGCCCTGTATACGCTGGCCGCTTGCCAGTTATGCCATCATTTCATGCCATGCTAATGTTACGGTATGCAAATGCAATTGTCATAGGATAGCTATTCAAATGGGGTCAAATATCGACACCACAAGCTCATAATTTTAGAACTTCATTATTTAAGGCGCTTTCGAAGCCATACGATGATACGTTTTCATGGAAAGAAAACAAAACAGAAAACGCATATACTACACCTAGGACAGCCTTAAGCTCTTAATAGTTTAAGAGCGAAAATCGCTTACATCTCGCGTCGTGTTTTGTTTGAGTTGACGCTCATTTTTGTGTCATGTGTGCAAGCAATTTTCGTTTAAAAGTGCCTAAGGCGGAAGTGTCCACAACCAAACACACTAGGATGGCCAAACCTAATTTTGGATACGAATCAGACGTATCAGATAATGGGTGCACAAGAGCCTAATTTAATAAGCATAATTTAGGTTTAAGCATGATAGCTGATCAAAAACTTTTACATGGTAGCGATCCCGTATCTAACTATTCTAATGTTAGTGACCATGAAAGTTTAAAACAATATACTAAATACATTACTTTGAACTTAAGATTACCTTAAAATGCCCTACAGCATTAGGCCCACAGTTGCTCTTGAGGCACAGAGCGCGTCTCTCTCCCCCTTCTTTGGTTAGAAGGAGACGGGTGTTGCAGCGGTGCGCCCACGCATCGCCGAGCGCGCCCACTATGGATCCCGTGGATAATCCCACTCTGGTGCTCATCTCGTTGGTGACCACTACCTGAGGACAGAAAAACAGTGTTGCAAACAAATCATCATCAGCCCAATTATGTCCAGTCTTGGATGTAGGCCTCCTCCATTTTCTGCCATGACTGGTTGTAAACAAATAAAGTAATAAAAATCTCTTAAACTCTCAGACATGCAGCTAGCTGCACTAATAATAAATGGATGGCAGAGAGAGCTATTCTGGGTTAAGACCAACTTTTGTAGAAATGCAATAGTTAAATTTAACAAATTTTTTGAGTGCATTTTTAGTGTACAAATGTTAAAGTTGCTAAACCTGGATTTAAATAGAAACCTCCAAGCCCAACCCTCCAACTTTTGGTAAGGGTCTTAAGAATTTTTTCTCTTTAAAATAATGGTGAATGATTATTGTATAAATATGTATTGTTATCTGTTATACAAACTGCAAATTGTTTCTCCATTGCTAGTCTCTGCAGTTCTGCCATTTGTCTGAACAACAGGCCGGTTCTTTGGCTTGGTGAAATGCCGTCTTTGAATGGGAATGTTATTGAATCTATTACAATTAGCCTTATCTGAAAGTAATATAATATTAGGGCATTCTGACTAGATATAAAAAGTAGTAAATTTTTGTATCAGAGGGTTCTTACCTAGACTTTATACTTACATTAGGACATTCACCAATTATTTTAGGCATTTTATACATTGTAGCACAAAACTTTTCAAGTCCAAATGCATTGATGTAGTGAAGTTTTGTCAGGGCATCATCAACTTTTATTTCTGTTGGTGTATCAAGCAGTCTTTGGCATTTTAATAAACTAGCATGAGCAATTTCTGAAAATTACTTAGAAATATTAGGACTATAATTTAGCCGCTAAGTTGATGCTACTTCAATGTTTTTCAATTTTGACACAAAATGTATGGAAAGAATTTAAAACAACCAGTTTGTTAATTTTCCTATGCATTTTCTGTCAAAATTTAAAATGACAAAATAGTATCCTCTGATCGGCACAATTCAGTCTTTTCTTTAACTAAGTATACTATAAACAGTTACAGGAACTAATTTGAAGTAAAACCTTTAAATCTTCCAGCTGTAAAGTTTGTGTTAGTATCAATGAAAAGAGCTTCAGCATTTAACCCTCCCAAAATCTTTGGTATTTGGACGGAAGCACAAAGTTGCATACTGAAACAAAAGAGTCCCATCAGATCTATCTACTCTAAGCATCATCTAGACATGGCAGGTATTAGTTTGGCTTTTATAATAAGTAGATTAGATATAATACCAAGAAACAAATGATGAGTAAAAAAATTTTGATTGAAACAGGTAAGCAATAGGCAATAGTAGCTTTGGCGAGTGATTGGTGAAAACTTTGATTGACACTTTATTATTGGATATTTTCTTCATATTTTGTGTGTGTTAGTTCTTTGCTTCACGTAAACTATGAATCAAAGTATTGGGACACAAACCATAATTGAGTTTTGCCTGCTCCAGGGAGTCCTAATACCTCAGTCAAAGAACACAACTGTAATCCATTGGTCCCCAAACAACTGTCTACGCTCTGGCTAAAAGTAGGAATAGATGGAAAGCTGGTTTCTCTCTGAAAAAATTAAGGGATGAACTTCTAAACATAATTATTTGAAATATTGCAGACAATTTGTTGGTTGAAACATGGTAGTAATAATTTGCTTACTTGCCATAATTCAGTTGCACTGAATACTTTCACGGACATAATATAGTGTAGATAAAATAAATAACCCACATAGAAATATTTAAGTTTTTGTAAGCAAACTACAATAAAAAGAAACACGAAAAAAGCCGCGCTTGGTGGCGGATAAATGACAAATTGACAATGTTTTTTAACCGGTCACGGCTCCAAGGAACGCCGGGAGTCGCGTAATTTTTATACCGGCGTTCGGTCAAGGACCATCGCGACTGCCGAGAGTCGCGCCGACCCCGTACTTTAATTTCTTACTACCATCCGATACGTAATATTTTTGTATGGCAATGTTTGGTTTATAGACAACATAGATGTATTTGTCAGTAGTGACAACAAACAGAAACAAAATAATTGCCATCTTGGAGTGACATTTACAGCTTGAAAAGTTGTCAAATTTTGGCGTGTTCCATTATCTGAATTTATTGTTGTTTTTTCTATTACACTGTTAACAAGTGCTCTTTTGCATGATACATTCGTCTTTTTATGACATTTTGAAGAAAGTAGCAGTTTAATACATAATAGAATAACTCCCAGCTGAGTTCGAAGAAAAAAAATAGACTAAGAAAATTTAACTTTAAAGAAAGTATATTTTTATTTGAAGTTACAATTTAATTTGCACACCAATCAAAACAAAAAGTATTCATATTTATATTGCTTTTTACAGAATGTAGCTAAGCAATCTACTTAAGTTTTTGTAACATTTTTTGTCAAGTGGGTCGCGTTATCTCTTGTTTACGTTAACGGCGGCCATTGTCGAGGCACTTGACACATGAGATGTCACGGATCAGTCGCATCCGCAACCGGTTAAAAACCGATAAAATTACGATTTTCCACCAAGTCGCAGCACTATTTGACAATTACTGCATCCGGCCTGTCTATGATTTAGAGCTCAGCATAGAAATGCGTTCATTTATTTATGACCTTGCTTTTAGTTGAAGGAGTAATTTAAAAAAATAAATGTCAATGGTTTGACGTTTAATCTTTTGACATTGACATTAACTAGCATAACCTCAAAAATATTTTGTTTGTTTACGAATCTACTCAAGCATTTTTTTGTGTAATTTAATTTCAAAAGTATCTAGATAAAATATAGCTGATAATCATGAACCACAATCAAATGAATATGCACGTGCCTATGAACCCCGTGGGAGCTGCACCTAATGTGGGAATGCAGAATATGCAGATGCAAGTACCTGGTCCCATAATGCAACAGCAATCCCCGCAGCAAATGCAACCAGCTATGCCCCAACAACCTCAACAAGATAAGATGGACAACATATCCAAAGTTAAGACACTCATGGGCTCTCTAAGGGAATCAATACCAGTAAGTTTTACAAGTTCTAGTCAGACCACTTGAGGTGTTTAGTTCGCTTTTTGGTTTGTTGATGATAATGCCTTCAATACGTAGTTTACTTAGTATGATTACAATATCTGTGTTTCTCTTTTCAGATGACATTAAAATCTGCAGCCCAAATATTGCACCAAAATCATAACACTGATTCAAGTTCACAGTAAGTTTTGTTACACTTAATAATTGTAGAAAAACAGTACACATTTCAGTGTTTACCCATACTTTATTTTCTGATTTCTAGAAAAGGCATGGAAAACCCAGTTCCACGGTTTGACAAGAATTTAGAAGAATTTTTCTCTTTATGTGATCAAATGGAATTACATTTGGTAAGTCTTAGGTTTAATTTGAATACTGTGTTTAAACAAATAGTTAGGATGCTGATAGTTCAATTTCCTTAACTATATACAATTCTGGTTGTCTTATTAATCAATCTCTTCTACACAACTTTAATAATACTAAATTCCAGTAAAATTAACCATTAGGTATATGAAAAACATGAAGCATAAAATTTTTGTGATTAGCTTCTGTTCTAATTAATAATGCAATGTAGATAACAGACAAATAAAAACCAAAACTGTTTACTTATTGATATGTTGAAGTTGTTGTTTCCGGTGATTCTATGAGTTGAATATAAATAAGCAAACGTGAGTAATTGGTATTGCCAAATTAATTATTTGTTTGTTGCTAAAATTTTATTCCAGAAATGGTTCATGTCTGGTGTTTTTCCATCAAAACATACTGTTTTGGATAAAATTTCTTTTTTATTATTTTCTTTGTTTGTTTCTGAGATTATTACCTAAATTGTGATTTTGACAGATAATTATTATACATTATTTTTCTGTTACTTTTACTATGATGTAATTGCATAGCAAATGTTTTTAAAATACCCATTTGTACATGACAGAATTTATTTACATAAGTCAACTCAGGTGTGGAAATAACCACCTAAAGTAAAAACCGGCTAAGTGCGAGTCGAACCCGCGCACTGAGGGTTCCGTGCCACCCTTAACTAAATTCGGGGTCCACTTACTTTCACCTAACGAAAATATAAAAATATTTTTGACAGCAAAAATAACTTTTTTTTTCATAGTATTTGTATGAAAGACAAAGTTATATTTGCGGTTGATGCAAATGTGCAATATCACAAACACTACCGGTTGGATCTCATTCAAACCAATTTTCATTGAAAGTTTTTGTTGAGATCTACATCATATATTTTTTTCAAAATTTTCTCATTCTTAGCTCAAAAGTTAAAGGGGGATTGGTGTTCCCCCGCCAATTTTACAACTTTGGAAGCGTCTGTATCTCAAACGTTAAACTTTTATATTAAAATGGTTTTAGAAACCTCAATTTCATTCTAAATTAACTATCCATAGACTACACGCATAAGTTTGAGTAAAAAATATATTTAGGTTTTAGTTAAATGTCATTTTTTTACTTTTTGTATCTGAATCCGAAAGCGGTAAATAAGATACAGCTACGGACCAAGTTTCAGCTGTGTGATGCTAATAGTTTTAGAATAAAATGTCTGTGACATACAGACGGACAGACAGACAGACTTGACAAAACTATACGGAACCCTAAAAAAAAAATAGTTGCATTACATAATTTGTTGCCAACTAAAAAAATATTATTTAACAGTGTGTTTTTCAAATGCACTTGGAAACTGATGTTGTTACAATGTAAGCATATTTGTGGAGTCCTTACAAGTAAACAGTACGAGTGCAACAATTAACTTATTGACCCGGCAACTATCCGTATCGCAATTATTATTATTCCGTATCTGATACTTCTATGTGACTGGTTATCGGCTGTCAACATTCACATTTAATATTCCTAACACCCTCTGTTGACACTGTCGAGTGTTGATTTGATCATGCTATTATGTAATAAGAAAAAACTAATTGAAACCTTATGATTCAATCACTTTTAAGGGTGTGTCCTGTCCTACCTGGCTAATGTGCGTGGCGGGTAATCTTTAAAGTTGGCACAGATAAGCTACTGAACAAGGAACTAGACCCACTCAAACTACTCATAGACCTAACATGTTTCTTAGCGTTCGATACTGTACGAAAAGTTTGTTACTGGATTGTACTATCGAAATCACCACCACGCCACCTAACAACTTTAAGGGGTATATTCATAAAAACGCAAACAGTTTAATAAACCTGTTTTAACTATTACACTGTTTTGTCTCGTTCTTTCTTGGCGCTGTCATTATTTCACAGAATGTGACAAAACAGTGTAATGGCTAAGATAGGTTTATTTGACTGTTTGAATTATTATGAATAAGGGGATAAGAGTGAAAATCGCTCGCACCTTCCGTAATCTTTTGTTAGAAGTGCCGCCCGTTTTTGTGTCGTGTGGACAAGTGATTTTCGTTTAATCAGTCAGGTATCAATCGAATGCCGAGAGTCGCATAACAATGGAATTTTTATTGTGTCTCGTTTACACATACTTGACGAGTTAAAAGTTGGTAGCGACAGATACCTTGACAGTTTCGGCAGTTTCGGTAACTCAATAAAAGTCATCGAAGAAGAGTAGACCGATAACAACTTAGGGTAGACATACTGGACGAGTTAGTGATGTGCCGAGTTAGATATTTCTCATTGCCAAAATGTTCCAATATCACAAAAAGACGACGTAGCACATCTCTTTCTTGTACAGGTTGTCGGTCCCGCTTTATGTCTTCACTCTTACCCGCAAGAACTTAGTTACGCTTGACCGACCACAATTTTCCAGCGTACAGCGACCACGTGCATCCAGCAAGCGCAGTCCGCCGCGCACTACCTTCCCCTCACCGTGGTGCCGTCGCGACTCGACTTGGGAGGAACACAGGTAACTTTACATTGATTTAATTAATTTAAAAATCAAAAGTCAAGCGTTTGTCCATGAATTCGAATCCGTTGCCTTTGTTCGAAGCCCGGATATCTACTCCACTCATCCACTGGTCGTCAATATTATCCCCGCCCGCTTTAAAAAATACTTATAGTTATGACAGCTTCGCTAGCTCTTATGCACAAATTCAGCATTTAATTTATATATTACAAGATATAAAGGGTTGATTAAGAAAAATCTTAGTCCCTGCCTGTTTCGGGTAACATAAATTATTGTCACAGAAGATATAACCATTGTATTATATGCTGTGTACATTGGCATAGCTAACTATCAGGGATGATACATCTCCATACATATTCACGTATTAATTAATTAATTCAAATGTCTTCTATTAATTGGAGACTTGTCAATCAAAGTCATAACATTAGCTCATTGAAATTACAATGGCGTAGTTTATAAACTAACTGTGTCCTATTAACTTTAAACTTGCACCATTTTAATCTTAATAAAATAGCATGCAAGATGTAGTAGGCCTATTAGATTAAAACCATAATCATACGATAAAGTTAATACTGTTTACAACTCAGCAATGACCCTTTCGGATCATTGATTTTAGTGCATACAATGTGCAATGCAACTCAACACATCGCATTATCATCATCATAACATGGTCGTAAAAATGTTTGACGTAAATCAGTGCTAAGGTTACGTTAGCAATTAAAAATAAGGAACCCTTAAGACCTTATTAGAATAGTAAGAGTATCATATCGATATCGAGTCTATTGAAGTTTTAAATTGCTGTTGTACTTGCAAAAAGTTGACGCGCTTCTCTAAAGGCCCATTTAAATCAGACGAGCGAATGCTCATTCTATCCCCACTTCATTAAATTCTTTTACTCAGAGCATTCGTTCGTTGTTCTATTGCGTTCTATAGAATATTCTAAGAACACTCGCTCGATATTTTGGTGTAAAACGCTGAAATCGATCTTCCGTTACAACAAAAGAACAAGAAAGAATGATCTTGTTCTAGGCTAGCTCTAGTTCTTTCTTAGTTTTGTCTAAACCCACCTTAACAGAATGGAATCGAATGTCTAAAAGACGGCTACGTATAGATTAAAGACTAGACTTGTTCAATTATTTTAATGATCAAGGTTATTGTCGCCTTATCTTACTGTGTTCAGGGTTTTTTTAACCTTAATTATATCGACATCTAGGGGTACAAACACGCGTTGCACTCGCAATTGAATATCATCGATGTCGCGTCTTATTTTTTTAGATGACACAGTAACTTTATAGGCCTTAACACTTTTCCAAACACAATATAAATTTTATTGTTATCACGCCTATAGGCGTTCACTGTCCACTGAAGTGCTAGCTAATATAGACAACGACAACAATAATAAATATTAGGTACATTTGAATTAATAACGATCATATATGTTTCCATCTTTCAGGAGACAACACTCAGCTACCCTCAATACCTGAATACAGTTCGTCTTCAGATATCTTACGCAAAAGACATACACGACACTTTGGTGGCGGCCGCCCAAAATATATCTCCTACCGAGTAATACTCTGTTGTAGCAAGTAAGGATACTATTTATTTTAAGAGATAAAATTTAGCTTAATAAAATATTGATTACGTATTTCTTGGATTTCATTAGACGGTTTCTGATTAAACTACTTTGATTGATAAAATTTGTTGTGCGTCAAAATTAACTTTGTTGCTAATGATTTTAATTACTCTTATAAAAATTAAATAATAAATGATTTCTTATTTATTTTTAAATTATCTTACAGTTCAATTTACGTTCTATTTATTTATCTACAGTGTAGGTTAGGTACAGGGGGATGAGATTCAAAGACTTGTATTTTTTAAAGAATTTATTAACATGTAAAGTATATTACATAGAGACACTGAAACATAAATATCAAGAATCAGTAGAGCCTAATGTGCGAATAAAAAAACATAAAACTTTTGACAACACCACATTAAATATTTGAGATCATAAAATTTCGTAAGCACCATGAAAGTCACTCTCATGTAAATATTTGAAATATGATAACTTGAGTACAGATACCTAATCCCTATATTATATTGAGTAGTTAAAACTTATGATAACTTAAATATTACTTTAATTACTTAAAGGTACTATTTCAATATACAGTCAGACTCAAAAAGACGTACACAAAAGCAGGTCTTCTGGACAAAGCTGTATCATATTTTTGAGGCTAATTGTTCTCATTTATACGATTGTTCCTTCAACTCCCGTCGATTTAACCTAAACTTAATTATCACATTCAATCAGAAATACTATCAGTCTTTACATCAGCAGAAGACAGTTCCAGGAACCGATGAATCACCAAATCAGATGTGTAACTTACCTGCAACAAAGAAAACTATTGTTAAAGTTTATAATGTGGATGTGCTGTGATATAGTTTAAGCTAAGAATTAGAAAAGTTAGATACGAGATTGCTACCATGTTCCTTATTATTAATGAGCTTCCGATATTTCTGCACTGTTGCAAGCGCCATGATCACGGAGTAACTGAAGAGAGCTTGCGGGCAGACATATCGGTCTACCCTCCTTCGAAGTCGTTTATTCCAAACTCAATCAATATAAAACTGTTTATCTATTCTTGTCATGAGACCTTTTAAAATATAATATACTTTTAAAACAGTAGAACATAAACATTGATACAAAAAATACCACCCGCAAGTTCTCTTCAGTTACTCCGTGATCATGGCGTTTGCAACAGTGCCGAAATATCGGAAGCTCATAAATAATAAGGTACATGGTAGCAATCCCGTATCTAACTATTCTAATGTTAGTGACCATGAAAGTTTAAAACAATATATTAGCTAAGTATATTTTTTATCTTTGTTAAAAAGCTACTTTAACTTAGGTACTAGACTCGAAAACTCGAGATCAATAAATTATTTCGCAATTTATCCGCGTTGATAGACCCTGTGGCTTAGTCACGTTGCGGCTAAAACCGTCCATATCTCCCAGTCAATTACGAATTGATCTTTAAACTAACGCGAGAAATGAATCGATAACCGATAAGTTCACTCGCAAACAAAAATAGAACGAGCGGAAATTAACAATCGGTTGGGAACTCTCCACTCAGTCAGCCTAACGACAAACCTTGGGGGGCTAGATAGCAAAGGAAAGGACATAAATCCACATTATCACAAAGAGAAAATACAGTCCTCGCTCATATAATGCATGTTTGCGATGTGACGACCCCTGATAAACTTATTATTATGACATAAATACAATTACCAGTGACTATGGAATAATACAAGTATATTTGGGACCGTATCGGTCGACGATACTAACTGGGACAAACAACTGTTATTCATTCATTCACGGAGTTTTCGAGAAAATTTTACCATGTGTATTATTTATAAACGGTCCAGCAAAGTCTAGGTTTTACTTATCTCGGTAGTGTAATGATATTTTTAGAGGTTGAAAATGGCAATCGTTTTTATTTCTGAGCTGCATTAGACCTTGGTGCTATCAGTTATTTTATTTATTTTTAGATTCTGACCATCTGAGAAAGATGTTTGTTTTAATCGAATATGTATAAGGCCCGTTTTGTCCACAGTGAGCCTACGAGGTAACTATTGCTTATAAGTAAAGTCGGGTTTCCTTTGCTTCCTCGAATATTGTAAACAATTTTGTATTTTTTTTAAAGAAATGACTTATTTTAAAGTACGCTAACTCTAATCTTCATGGGTTGAATTTATCGTTGAACACAGAGATCTTTTCAAATCAAATAGAGTTATTAAGTAAGTAATTTTAGTGACTGATTATTTTAACTTTTCACTGATTTATTTTAAAAGTTAGTAAAGATTGGTAACATTATTTGACAAGTTAGGAATTACCAACTTTAGACTCATTTCAGATACATCTATCATCTTAAAGACTTTTATTTATTTTTGTTCAGAATGATTTATTCACTATGAATTTACGAGTATCAATATGAAGGAAATCAATAAACTCCGTTTAAAAATGTTTTCCAGAAACGATCAATCACTATTATAGAAAGCAAAAAGATAAATGGAGACCTCATTGTTAATTAAAATGATTATAAACCAATGCAGATACGCACTGAAAAACAAGTAAAGGCCAATGGACAGAATCTTCGCTGCACTGTGATATTCGCGAGATGATAAAGTGCGTGCACTGAACTACAATAATTAATAGGAGTATGAAACAATGAAATCAATATAAAACTGTTTTTTTTTTCTATTCTTGTCATGAGATACCTTTTAAAATATAATATACTTTTGAAACAGTAGAACATAAACATTGATAAAAAAACCGGTTAAGTGCGTGTCGGACCCGCGCACTAAGGGTTCCGTGCCACCCTTAACTTAATTCAGGGTCCACTTACTTTCACTTAACGAAAACATCACAATATATCGCGACAGCAAAAATAACTTTGTTTTTCATAGTGTTTGTATGAAAGACAAAGTTATATTTGCGGTTGATAAAAATGTGCAATATCTCAAAAACTACTTGTTCGATCTCCTTCAAACCAATTTTCGTTGCAAGTTTTTGTTGAGATCTACATCATATATTTTTTTCAAAATTTTCACTCTCTTAGTTCAAAAGTTAGATGGGGGGGGACGCCCATTTTACTACTTTGGAAGCGTCTATATCTCAAACCTTACACTTTTAGAAAAAATGGTTTGAGAAACCTCAACATCATTTTCAAAGACCTATCCATAGACACCCCACACGCATAGGTTTGAGTAAAAAAAAAATTTAGGTTTTAGTTTCATGTATGGGAGCCCCCCCTTAAATATTATTTTTTCTTACTTTTTGTATCTGAATCGGAAAGCGGTGAACAAAATACAACTACCTACCAAGTTTCAGCTATGTGATGCTTATAGTTTCAGAATAAAATGGCTGTGACATACGGACGGACAGACAGACAGACAGACAGACAGACAGACAGACAGACAGACAGACAGACAGACAGACAGACAGACAGACTTGACGAAACTATAAGGGTTCCGTTTTTTGCCATTCGGCTACGGAACCCTAAAAATACCAGGCCACTTGATTGTTATAAATTATTAGGTTGGCAGGCTGCTTGTGCTTCAAAACAAACCTGATATCCGTGCGATAAATAATGCCCTCGTCCTTTTTATTTACAATATTTTCTACCATTACCGTGTAATTTATTGATGCTGATTAAAAATTAATAACAACATTATGCTATAAGTTATTACAAAAAAGTGATTGTTATGTTGCCAGTGATATTACCTATATCTGGTCTTATTGCTGCATTATCAAGTTGTGAATCGTTGTAAGTTCAAACAACAACCTCCGTTCAAATATTTTATAATAAACGTCATATTCCAAGTATCGAGTGTGAACAACAAGAAACTAATGAAAATTTATGAGACCCTCACGGCCTTTGGCAATCGTGATTGTTGCCTAGCGCCCTCGGATCCTGAATGAAAGTACCTAAGGTATCATACATAAACTAATTATTGTTTTTGATCTACTTATCTGCACTACGATTGCAATGACCTAAAAGTGCATGCAAAAAGTTATACCTCCTTAGATGCATGGGCTTCATGTAATGCTTGCTATTATCTCGCGACTCGCGAGTAATCTTTTTAAAATTGTATATATTTTTCAACTAAATTTCTTTGTTTTTAACCTAGTAATGTATTAGTAGGTAGCACCGATACTTTACAAATACTTTGAAGTATACTTAGGCGCCAATTAGACTAGAGACACTATCTTTGTCTCTTCGTAACTTCTGTATTAATTTATTAGATAGCTCACGGGGGGAACAACAATTCTGTTTTATTTATACAATAGCAGGCTATATACATATAACTTTTTGCATTATCAGGTAGGTATTAATTACCTGATCTACAGCACAAACAGTCGATACCAATTTTATTTTTGTAAGATATTTTAAAATCTCTTTTTGAAGTCCTTAGCTTTTATGTTGACATCCTCGTAAGATTTTGCTTGACTCTTTGCAATAGCTCCCGGATTCAAATAACAGTTGGTATAGACCAACTTTTCTGTGATCACAGCGCAGATAGCCGTGTTGTGATCACAGAAAAGTTAAATAATTATTCTGTGGTTGCGATGTCCAAAAAATTTTTTTTTTTCTGAAAATGTCCTTGTGTACTCACAGTCGGTTCATCCGAAGACCTGCTGCGCTGCGTACGTGATGTGCAGGTAGCCGTCACTGCCTCTAAACTGTTCGTACGCCTGCGCCATAGTCATACTGTGGCTCGCCAGCACTTTATCGTTCACAAGGAGGTACAGCGCCTGTAGAATACCCATGAAGTTAAAAAATATGGACTATTGAAGGCTTCGCCGCCTTACCAGTTTAGGAGCCAAAATCGCGTGCACATTGTGTCGTGTTTTGATTGATGTGACGCCCGTTTAAAGTGGTAAGGCAGCGGTACTCGAGCCTATTTATAATTGTTAGTACACGGTTCATAATTGATAGCTGGCCGTCGTAGACAAGAATTATGCCTTTACTTTATCATACGATTTAGGCCTTGTGCAGGCGCACGGGATTTGCTGGACATGGAGAATGCATTGCGTTTGTATCACTGCAAAAACTAATAGTGTACACAAAAAAGACGAGACCAAACGAGTAGATCTAGACCGCGTTAACAAAAGAATGTTGACAAACATATCCATGAGAGGAGTTGGTAGTACCCCTCAGCCTGAAGATTTCAGTATGTTGTACACTAGTATTTATGTTTGGTCTTTGAAATACTTGCCATCTATTTTATATAGTAATGTTTTGATTATTATTCATACCTGTGATTCTCTTAGTTTCATTTTCGTCCGGATAATGTAGAGAAACTGGGACATAGTCAGCTCTTGAGGGACCAGGAACTTATTTCTTTCTAATACGGGCACTTCTCGCTCCCTCACGTAGCGTTTTACGTAAAGCTGCAAACAAAAGATATTACGTTAATTTGATTTTAGAAAAGTTATGTTATTCAAAAGGATATTTTATTGCCAAGTTTTTTTGTACTATTAACGTTAGAAACTAGACTGGAAATTAGGAATAAATCGGAAATAATTCACATTTTAAATAGGCGCGTGCGGGTGCGAAAGAGATAACGCTCTACAAAAAACTATGTTGGTATAAAACTTTGCATAAATATGTAACTTACAGGTACTTTGTTAGGAAATCTATGTCTGATGGCTTGAACTTCTTGATCTGATCCAGTCATATCTGTAACAAACAGTATTCTATTAAAAACTGTACAGAGAAGTTCAGTTTTTTTGGCAATAGAAAGTAAAATTGGCAAGGGCGATTCTAAGAATAATAACAATAACTCGTAACTTTATTCGCAAAATATATTTACCATCTTGGTATCCGAAGACTTCTTGTGAGGCGTAAGTGATATACAGGAACCCGTCCTCATCACCGTAGTTTTCATACGCTTGTGCCATCGTCAGACTCATGCTCAGCATTGATCTGTTGTTTATTATTAAATACAGCGCCTATAACAAATAATAAAAAATGTATAATTAATTAAAGGTCAAATGCCTTAGGTATACAGTTTGAGGTATAAGTTAGTCATAAAATAAATTCCACATCCATGCTTTAGCCCCAATAAGAATTAAATTACGAATAGTATTGCCAAAATTTACAAGTTCTATAAGACTGGTATAGGAAAGAAAGACTTTAAAACAACTGGGCTTGAGTTTGTTGAGACTTTATCATACGAAAATTACGTCATTAAATGTTACGTTTTAAAATACCTTTCTTGGACAATAATAAATATTCAAAATTGTAATCATCGAAAACACAGAAACGTGTTAGTTAAACTGGATACAAGTCTATACTAATATAATTCATATGGACCTAGTAACTATATAGATATCCGTTACTTACCATAACAAATTAACCTTCATGACTCTAGAAGAACTTGGGTGCATCCAGTGTTTACTACTTAGATCTAGATGTTACGTGACGTCAGCCATTGCTATCAGCTAATTGCTTTACTTTAGTATCGATTCAATATTGGCATACTTGGACTAATAATATGTGTACCTTAATTACCTATTCCTCCTTCTAATACCTTCATTAATAGAAGGTCATTTAAAAAAAAGCAATTATGCGGTACTAAATGCTACCCTTAAGTCTAAAATTACACGGGGTACACGTCCCGTTGAGGTCTCTGCCGTCTTAATAATTTTAAACTAACCCGTTTTTGTGTCGTAAGTGCAAGCGATTTCACTTTCGACACAGAAACGGGTGTCACTTCAAACAGAAGACGACTTGAGATGCAAGTGATTTTGGCTTATAGGGTGGTAAGGTGGCGGTGACTTCAATAGTAACTATAAGTTTAACATATCTACTCCCCAGATACATATTAACACATTAAAAATTACGAAGAATAGCCCAGGAAACCGCAATATTACTGCGTAATTTATTAAAAAAAAGCCCACCTTTGTTCACATTGTGACTTTTTGTATTTTCTGTACATCTTATAAGTGCAATAAATAATATATTATTATTATTATTAAAAAAATCGTTAAAAAATATTTGCGCTAGTATTATTTAAAAAAAAACATGCATACACGGGCCCGAGTGGGCGGCACACAGCTTTCTGGTGGCCAAGCACTCGGGTCCGAGTGTTATAATAAAATGGCTAATAAAATGACGTTAGAAAAAGACATCGCCGTAAACACTCGGGCCCGAGTGCGCGGCACTGAACGAGTTAACTGATTTGTCAATTTTTTTTTTAGTAAAGCGCGATTAACTGTAGAAAATTTTACTTACTTGGTTTGGTTTAATTCTTATCCTGTTCCTTATTATGACTAGAAACTGTGACATGGTAATATCTTCGGGTACTAAAAACTTTGTCTTGTCCAATGACGGCAAACTCTTCTCCTTGTGATATCTTTCGACTATTAGCTGAAAGAAAAAAACAATACAGAAGATAAACAACATGTTCAAATGTGTAATTTTTCATCGGTCGATAGGTATTTCTGGATTAAATATGACCTTACCGGTATTTTATTCGGGAATTTGCTTTTGATTGCCATCACTTCTTCTTTTCGACTAACTGCAACAATTAATATGTTTATTAAAATAATGCACATTATTAACTAAACTTTTTAAAAATAATAGTCCTCTGCATTATTGTAATGGAATTTACTCGCGAAAGGCTGCCTTTACCACCTACACTGCATGCATCATGGTCTCAAAACTGTTATTGAAAATGTATAGTGAAGTTAAAAACAAAGTTAGGAAGTTTTAAAGTTTTTTCATACATTTTATCAAAACGTTAATATATAATTCTCTGATCTGCTTGTAGTTTGCAAATACTGTTTATTGACCCAGTTTATGAAGAAACTAGCTTTTGCCCGCGACTTCGTTCGCGTGGACTTCAGGTTCGTCCCGTCTAGTAGCGCAAAAAATGTGTTTTTTTACGACCTCACATTAGAAACCTCAAAAATTTTAGCCTATATGTTATTCTGATGTATAAGCTATATTGTGGTAAAGTTTCATTCAAATCCATTCAGTAGTTTTTACGTGAAAGAGTAACAAACATCCATACATCCATACATCCATACTTACAAACTTTCGCCTTTATATTATAATAGTAGTAGGATTGCTTTACTTTTTATGTTGGTCAAAAGTTTATCGTAATAAAACAAAGACGCTAAATTAAGTAATGCTTACGTCCACTGACGTTACTGATAGGTAGGTACTTGTCCATCACGGGGTGTGTCAATTATTTGTTTGTGCTTATTTTGTTTACAAATCATAAGCAGCAATCAACATGCTTATTATTAGTGCTTCAAGTGTGATCTAACTGTCCTAAGTCACGTATGATCGTGACTGGCAACAACAATTTGGCCCATTAATTAATTATTAATTACTCACTGATAACAGTGCCAACAAACGTTTTCAATCACACAAACAAATTCTGAGGTTCGTTGAACTTTATCTCCTTATTAATATTCTACCCTAGTAGTGAACTTTATATTAGTAGTATTAATTTATAAGACTGAGTTTATGATGCATAATATGCATTTTTCAATATAGAGAGGTTCCTATTAGTAATTTATGAAACAGATAGGTACAATTAATAATCGTACGTACAACCTTGCTGTTTCCTATTTCATCGGTTGCATGAAAACAATTTATCGATTGAACGTTTCTAATATTCAGCAATGCAGGGTTCTCTCAAAGAATGTTGGTGCCATTAATACTGAGCTAAGTTCGTAAGTAATTATTCATCCCGTGCATTTTTTAACTTAGTTAGCTTTTCCAAGTACTCATGCTATGGGGTTAGTAGCGGTGGTGAATGCGTAAACGTACGTAATCAGTAAATCACATGATATTTACATGAGTGCAGATTTCATATCTTAATATTCTTATGTTATTACTTTAGCCCCGGTTCAGGGGTCTCTCAATTTGCAATTATGCTGATATTAATCCATCCATATCACTGAATAGATAAATAAGGTACCTATTCAGTGATCCATATCCATAATAAAATTCCGTGAATAGAGAAAAACATGATAAGTACCTACTTCTTACTAACTTGATAGAACTTCGGCTTATTATAATCTGTAAGTTTAGTACTTCTAGCTTAACCATATAACCCTATCTATTTAAGAAACTCTACCAAAAAAGGGGTAAGTATGGTGCATCGGTGCATCTATGATCTTTATAGTCTATGATTGATGACGAAAAAATGAATTTCAATTAGTAAGTAATGGATTTGCTGTTTATTGTGGGTATACGGGTGATGATAGCTTTTGTATGGTAAATGCTATTCTATTTTGCAATTAACTCGTCAAGTATGTGTAAACGAGACACAATAAAAATTCCATTGTTATGTGACTCTCGGCATTCGTTTGATACCTGACTGATTAAGACACTTTAATTCAGACTTAATTAAAATCATACACATATTCGCATTAGCTTATGTTGGATCGAGGAGAAAAGCCTTTAGGTAACCCCGAGAAGGTAAGGACATTTTGTATTCAGATTTTCCCTGGGGCTAATATTAAAAAAAATACGAAGGGATATAAAAAACATCCTGACTGGTGTCCACTTTCTAAATCTTTTTATCGCAATAAAAAGGGTCAAAACTTACCAAATGGTTTCTTTGTTTTGAAGCACTGTCTCACATTATGGTTCACGTCGTGTTTTATTAGGGTCGTTATAAAATTGAGTTCCATTTTCGAGCACTTGTTTAAATATTGATAACGCGCGTAGCGACCGTGTGCTTTGTCCGCTTGTCGACACAAGACTACCGCAAAATAAATAACAACACTAGTTTTATCAATCGGCCAGGGGTCCGTCTCATAAATAACACCCGATAATCAGAGCCATTTAATTTATTGTAAAAATAACCTTATCTTCTTGTGCAATTCCGCTATTTCGTTATGAACTTTCACAGCGGTGGTATGGTGCGCTGGGTTTTAGCTAGTACCCGCATTTTTGATAGATAGATGTTGTAAAACACTTGCTGTATTTATTTGAGATTTGAGTCATTATCATCAAATTTAAGAGGTAGGCTCTTATCGGTAGAGTTTTTTCCAAGACTTCAAATTGGGGAAGATAGTGTGATGGAATCTTTCTTGACTTCCACATAGATTAATGTAGATACTTGTATAAATTGTTTCACAAGAGGTTATTGGCTGGGAGGACCTATTGGCTGAAGAGTTTTTAGATGTGAATTGACCGTCTTTCTTTGTAAACAAAGCCAAGGTGAAGTTGGAGAAGCTTTTTTTAGTCAAGGAAAGTCTCATTCAAGGATGGCACTGTAGGACATGTAGATAGTCTTATTGATCTGAATTGGTTCTAATTTTCACTAAGATAAGCAATTAATATTGTGATCCTATAATCTATAACCTTTCGCGTTGTAAAAACTTAATTCAGCTTCCTAGTTCATCGCATGCAATTCGGTGCACACTGCACACGATTTGATATTTGAAACACAAATCTTCGGTCCTTCGATAGAAAGTCTTTATGTAATGTTTAACGTGACGTGTGCATTTTGGGGTGGATATTATTTACTAATCAATATTGACAAATACATAATTAACTATCTAGCTTGCTATTGGAGACAAGAAGACTGTTGTATTGTGGTCATTGATGTTTCCGATACACTGCAGGTTTGTAAAATTATTGTTTGCGTAGGCAAGTATTTTATGTTAGCAAGATAAGAAGTTATTAAGTTTCATTATTTATATCCACAAAAACGTTTATGATGCCTGATAATGACAGGAATGGACTGTAAGTCCCTATCTTAAAACTTCCTTACTCTTAGTTGGTTGGTCAGGGCGCAGATGGGTTGGGTAGGTTCGGCAAATCCTAGATCATGCATTTACGTGACAGATCGGACGATCGATGCTGATTAACTTATAGGTCATGATGCTAATACTCTAATCCTATCCTAACTCCTGTTGTGTCTATGATAGATTTAGCAGATTGCTGGTAATAATAACTATCTGGCTGCATATAAAGGATATTACCTACCATTTGGGGTTGCACGGCACAGGGTGTTTGCTTGAGCGGCTTTTCAGTGTGTCAACGGACGCCTGGTAGTACTATTATATATTCTGTGGCCTGGTGGTAGTTCCTCCCTCACGTCGCTCGGTTAATACTATTGAACTTTTATTACTAGCGTTTGGAACTGACACCACGAACAAATCTCGTGCGCCACGAATTGACTTATTTGTCATGCTCATACAAATGGTTTCATATTATATATTCAAATTTTAAGGAATACGTCTTAATCTTGTCGACGTATTTTTGCAAGGTACCTATAGTCAAAGGTATCCTCGATAGCTATCCTCGACCAGAGATAGGATTTTCTCAACCAGAGATAGGATTTCGTACTGCCAGAAGTTTTATAGGGACAAAAAATCTAAAGGTAGATAACCATTTCTATCTCTTGAAGGGTTAATCCACAGATAGAATGGATAAAGGGAATGGCCGTTGAAGAATGTTTTTTTACATTTCACTGACTGAGTTCACGGCAAATTCTATAAGTTAGCGAATAGCGGATCATAATGATAAGGAATTGCTATGTCTACCCAGTGTAGAGACACCATTGATTATTATGACAAATCGAGACAGATTTTACGAGATTTTTTTTTAATTAACTTTCTTATTTCATCTTTTAAGAATAAATATTTACCTTATACTCTCTATTCACAATCACAACACCAACGCACGAAAGATACCAAACTACTTACTTAATTACTTTATTTTATTACGAGTGAGTAAAAATTTGCTATAATTCCTTAATTTAAAGGGTTAAGAAAGAGTAAGGTGATTACTAAATAACTTAACTGTAGATTACATAGGCAATGTACCTACCTACCTAATGTTTGTTTGGTTTGGTTACTTTGGTTAAACATTATGTCACCAAATTGGTCAGCGATTAGATTGAAGTTTTAATACAAAAAGTTTTATAAGTACCTACTTCACGTCTGTTCAGACATGCTTGAAGTCTAGCTAATTAACTAATTACGCATAGTGGAAGGATAAAAACCACAGAACATAAAATAAAAACCATGCATGCATACATGCATACATTTGTTTTTGATCGTTTAGTCATAGTTATTTTACAAAAGTAAGTAAGTAAGTATATAATATTGTTGTATTGTTTTAAGTTGAGCATTCAACTAACCAACCTTGAGAACATCATAGTATCTAGACAAACCTGCAATAGGCTTCAAGATACTATTATTTAAGGCAATATGTGTATATTTTTTGTAATAATAAAAAAAAACAAAAATAATAAATAATTAATAATTTTAGCCGTTTGGCACACGCATTTAAGTACTTGAGCTCAAAACAAAAAAACGTAGGTAAGTATATTAGTTCTCATTTATAAAATCAAGAAAGCAGTTTTGAAAATAATTACATTTTATAATATTTGAAAAATAAACACAAATTGACATAGTTTCGACTGTCTGAGAATTTTCATTGAAATCGAGCTCGTACTCCGTCCTACTAGAAGTAAGATAATGATAATTTTTATCCGACTGCGGGAGTCAGAAGGAGTTCAAGTAAGACAAGGATCACTTGAATTAAAATAAATTCATAAGAACTGGCCATTGGTCATCCTACTAGTGATCACTTGAAGAAAAGATAAATTTATAAGAATTGTGGTCACCCTTAGTGATAGCTGCGCTGCGCGTAGCTTTCCTCGCAGATAAGTAAACACTTCTATCAAAGTACTTTCTGTTCATAACCTTTGCTCCTTATTAGCTACATACAAAGTTGTTTATTAAACAGGTAGGCAAGAATTTATCACCTTCACCGCTTACGTCTCTTAATAGGTTAATGAGTTCTTAATACTTCGATGACCTAATAATTATTTCCTAAAGGAACCTTCCTTGTACGACCTCGGAATGTATAAAAAAGGTCAAGCGCGAGTCGGACCCGCGCACTGAGGGTTCCGTGCCACCCTTAACTGGGTTCGGGGTCCACTTACTTCCACCTAGCAAAAATATCACAATACTTTTGACAACACAAATAACTTTGTTTTTCATAGTGTTTAAAAATAAAAGACAAAGTTATATTTGCGTGTAATGAAAATGCTAAGTATATCTCAAAAAGTACCAGTTCGATCTCGTTCAAACCCATTTTCGTTGAAAGTAAGTATTTGTTGAGATCTACATAAACATTGTGTATTTTTTTCAAAATTTTAGCTTTCTTAGTTCAAAAGTTACAGGGGGGATGTTTTTTTTTTAAATTTAGGGAATGTCAAGATTGTTTACATACAATGTATTCGACATGCAAAAAGCGAACTATATTTATAGATAGCACTATCTATAATTAATGAGGAAAGCGTGGGGTACGGGATATGTAGCTAATATTTGAATAATGAATAATAAACATTTAATCATTATAATAAATATTACATTATCAAATATTGGCAAAAGCTTGCAAAAATGTACTTTAAACGATTAGAACTAAAGATGGCGCGCGCCTTCGTCTCTCACAACTCCACGACGAAAAGGTTTGGAATCGGGCAGGATAGGAGTCAGGATCAAGACATTAAGAATATTAAGGTAAGTTATACTTTATTTATTCTAGCGCCATATCAATCCTTAATATAATATTATAGTACTATTAGATATTCTGCTTTGAGTAGATATTCTGTGGTATAATAATTCGCTTTTTACAAGTTAACAAAATATAACATTGATTGAACGCAGCTAAATCGTTTGACATTTGCTGCTAAGCCCATTACGCGCAAACAGCGTTCCATCGAACATTGAAGAATCGATATAGAAAATATTTCTACGAAATAAAAATATCATAAGTTTTTTGAACAAACTGTATGAAATTGTGAATTTATCAATACAACTGCTCACGTGGGATTCAAGTCTGGTATTTTGTAATACTGATATTTCTCACATACATGCACTCTGTCAATTTACGTAAACGGAACGTTGATCGAACTGAAGAAGTGTACGAATTATTGAATTTCTGAAATATTTTAAAAGTTTTTCCTATTTCTCAGTAAAATAAGTCATTTTTATAATAAATGGTAGATTTTGGGTTCACTTCATTCACATTTTACATGTTTTTTTTGTCACTATTGAATAATTGTATCGCCGATCGAGCATCAATGTACAGTGCATGCCCAGTGGACTTTAGAATCGATAACCCAGTTTCGCGTTGTGTTTTTGAAAACGTACTCAAGTTCTGTTATATTATAATGTTGTTCTGAGTATCGTGTTGTGTTAAGGCGGTGGTTGTGTACTTGCGAATATGTTGTTCACACCAATTTACATCGCAATGACATTCATAAAAACTTGGAGAATTCGCTCATTTCGAGCGCGATTACTGGAATTTTTAAATGGAAATACAAGTGTAGCTTTTTGTAAAGTGCCTGAAAACGCTGCAGGTAAGTAATTAAAAAATAAACCACTTATTTCATTTAACATGTAATCGTAAATAATGTGAAAAAATAAATTTCCAGAAACACCAACACTCAGTTCAAAACTATGTACAAATCCGAAAAATGCATATCTCTGCGATTTACTGGATTACACGAACACAACACGGATCTGCAGTATGAAACCGACACAGTGCATTGAGATTAGTGACTGGGTGTCGTGTGCCGGCGGGTTGCCACTGGGCTTTAATGAACAGTCTCCGGTCACGGATCTCGATGTTGATGTCTTGTTTGAGTGTGAGATGGAGCCTCATGAAGGCAGTGCAAATCAAGATATTACAACTGTGAGAATTCTTCATTAACTTTATCTTTTTACTAGCAAATACTGTTCCTTGACTGATAAGTGTAAATTATTTTGTGTAAGATGACATGTTCCTAGCGGTCATGGTATGGTGCGGTGTAGGCGGACTTTGTGTAGGCAACCTTAGACCCTCACAAATACATAGGCAGCTGACTACAAAGGCCATGTATACAAAGGAATGTTGACAAACATATCCTATCCATGAAAAGTAAAATTAATAGTTGGATAATAATGTCTGTAGTTTCATTGTAACTTAATTATTGTTATGTTTGTTAGGCTATACATATGTATAGGTTATATCACATTTCCACAGGTTAAAATAATTATGTCTATGTGTATTTCAGTTGGAATCAATGGGCCAACCAGTCGCCTGGAAGGCAGGCTCACACTTAGCAATAGTAGTCAAAACAAACATTGAAAACCTGAGTGTCATTGGTTTCAATTTTGTCGGTGGAGAGTTTGTAATAGATCACAAACTACCTGTGGTTAGAGTTCAAAGTGAGTAAAAGAAGAAGTAATATTAATGGAGAATTCCATCCTAAGATGTTTGAAATCGACCCATAACTTTTATTGTTTATTTGGGCTTTTGGTTATTTTTGACTCATCAGTAGATTAGTTAATAATCCTCTTGAAATATATCTGAAAATATAGAAAAAGAAAGCAGTATTTTATTTTCTTAGCTTACATTTGTCTTGTGATAAATATTTATTATTATTATTAACTATAATAAATATTTATTTTTAGCTGTCCAGTTATCAGGGGAGCCTAATAAAGCAACAGATCCAGCAATGAGAAGTCTCCGCAGTGACATCCAGCACGGGCTCAAAGTTCCCCCAGAGGAGTTCCAATGGCCCATCCATGCTGCTTTACTTAGGAAGTTGTCAAAAGTTGTAGATATTAAGTCTGATGTCAAACACACTGTAGAAATGAATGGTAACACCAACATCACCTTAGACACACCAAAGAAACACATCACATTGGCTGACGTTAGTTGTAATACTGGAAAGTCGTTAGGTGAAGAGGATAATATCAATCCTGAAACTAAAACAGAATCAGTTCAGAAGACACCAGAAAGTTCGCCCAAGAAAAAAGAGCCGGAGCCAAAAGAAGAAGTAGTACTTGAGAATGTAACCGTAGAAATTCAGCATAATATTACACCCAAGAAATCAAGTTTAAAGTTGGATTTGAAAAAGGGTACAAGTTCATTATCAACGTCTCTACTAAACATATCCAGTCAAATTAAGTCTGTAACAACGCATAAAAGAATAGTTAGTACAACAAAAAAGTCTCAGCCACAGATAGATTGTAGTGTAGTGAAAGAAGAGAGCCAGAAGGAGTTGCCCTCTCAGGAGAGTACGCCAAAGTCTGCTAAATGTTCCCGTCCATTAGTGAATACTAAATCGCCAAATGTGTTGATATACTCTGATAGTGTTGCAGCTAGAGATAACTTGGAAGCGTCGCTGAGGAAAGTCTTGGATTGTGATAGGTGAGTGCCAAGTGTGGCTATCAGATATTTGGTTTATGTTACGAGCATAAGTTTTATTAGCTTGGCGCGACGCCAGATTCTTTGCAATATAGTTTGAATCAATAAAACTACTTTCTAATGTATGAAATATTGTTCAGTCGTAAATTGATCCGAACAATTTGCTGAAAATTTAGTTCTAAGCATGCCGAAATCTTGCCAATGTGTGTCAAATTGTTTGGAATAGCTTAGAACTTGTGTTTAATGTGGCTAATAAATAAATTAGAACTTGCGAGGTCATAACTTCTAGAATGTACAAGTAACGGCATGGCAACATTTTATTGGCATGTACGTATGTTGCCTGATATACTGGTATTACAATCTTTTCTTCCTATAATACAATATTTAAAGCATTATCTGGGGCACATTTATCAACGTTTACTTTATATTTAGAATGGATCAAGAGCTTGAAGATTGTGCATAATTAATGATAGCAATATTTTCTGTCACCTTAAGAATACGACAGGTGCGAATCATAAAACCCTTACTCACTGCGACTTTTAGCATCGATACTAACGCGCGTTTCGAAAACACGCGACAGCATCGCGACTCCCGCAATGAACAGATTTAATTTGGCATCGATGCAGAAGCGCGACTGCATCGATGCTAACGCGCGTTAGTATTGATGGATGCAGTCGCCAATATACAGTACATAATTTGTCAATGTCCAACTTCTGCATCGCGACTGCATCGATACTAACGCGCGTTAGCATCGCAATACAGTCGCGCAGTGTGTAAAGGTTGACATTTTGCGACCTTTGGACACTGCGACTTTTACCTAAACCTTTTACCTAAAGGTGTTAGGTATATGTAATGATAGTATCGACAAATAAACCAACAAAATTGACTTTTTAGGTACACACTCTACAGCGTAACCAAGGAAGCGCTAGAAGCAGGGGCGTGGCGAGGGCGGGCCGCGCTGGTCGCAGTGGCGGGCTGTGTAGGGCGATGCGCCCCCCTTCTACTGGCGCATCTGCTAGACGGAGGGCGGCTGCTGGCGCTGTGCTCGGACGCGCTGCACACAGTGCTGCCCTACTACAAGACTGCTGAGGTACGCCACTGTTAATAATTTGAGATGTGGATTGATTAAGGGTACTGGACTTCAGTATGTTAGCGGCCGTGTTTGGATGGGTGGCCATCCCGACGTCTATCATGAGCATTTGAGTGCTTCGGAAGGCACGGTGAGCAAGAGGTCCCGGCTAATATTAGTCATTTAGCCAAGTCAGAGGCATTATGGGCGGCGGGCTTGATAACATTTGACAGCAAGGTTGGCCGTTTACCTTGCAATCACCAATCCGCACTGAGCCCGCGTGTTAGAAGCCCAGAAGTGTGATGTTACAGGCTAACTTTACAAAAGTAAGAAAATACTCCAGTAAAGTAAAAACTTTACTGGAGTATTTTCTTAATATCTACTAACTGGGTAGTTTCCTGTAATCATCATTGATGTGTATCTTAATTGTATGTCTATTTTATTTTCTAGGTTCGTGAAAATGAAGTAGTGCAATTCTCATTTGACAAATGGAAGTCAGTGAAAATGAAGCATCACATATTCTGCTACCAAGCGTCGCCAGCTAAGAAGCAATTCTCGACTGAAAGTGATAGACAGTAAGAAATATTTTAATTTACATTCAAAATAAAACTTCGATCAAATCAACGTGATATTTTTATGAACTACCGAAGTGTTTTCTTTTGTTTCTTTAATTAAACAATATATCTAAACCTACCATACTATAGGTAGACCGCGAAATTGAGACCTCGCCTGCGGAGCACAGGGGTGCGGGGGGAGACGAGAGCGCGGTTAGTGAGCGGTGCGAGCAAGTGATTTGGCGCCGCCCGCACCCCGCGCGCGACCCGCTATCGCCTCCCCCCGCGCCCCGCCGCCCCGCCGCCCCGCAGGCGAAGTCTCAATGAAGCGGTTTACCTTTAGTATGTTGACATGAACTGACCGAAGTGTGTTTTGAGTATTTATGTGTATTTATTATCATGACCTACAACTATTAATGAATTTTACAGAGCAAGTCAGGAAAATAATATTTGCCGGTACGCAAATAGCAATATTTTTCAGCAATGATTATCATTTGTTTCCTTACGAAATCGCATTCATTGCTTGCTCGAATATATTTTTATGTAAAGAAAAAAATAATATCGTAGACTAAACACGTGCGAGTTTTTTTAATTACAAAATGGTGCAAGCAAATGTACAAAGAAATAAACAGCCACATACACAAAGCTTGCCCGTGAATGGTACCAAATATTTTGCTAATTGCTAGTGTTATTATTTCTTCAGACGACTATTATCTTTAATATTTAATTTGTATTATTTCTGACCCTGCAACCTATAATTAGAATGGTAGTGCAAGTTACTGAATGCCACCCCTCCTCTAATTATGTAAATTATAGTAATCATTGGTCTGTGAGAAGTATCCTTTGAATGTCATTGGTACTGCATTAGACCTTTATCATTATACTGACATTCCTTATAAATGCATAAAGTTCGTCACAGTCACACATAGCTGTTAAAAGCTGTAGATTAAAATTATGTATAATGAGTAACTTTCATTGTAGATCAGTTTTAGACTGATTTAGGCAAGCACTACCTTTATTCATAAGTACTCAATTCATTGGTGAAATAGAATACCAATTTCACTATACGTTGCCAAATGCAGTATCAAAAGCTCTATCCAATTACATTGCTTGCATGTCACTGTTGTGTTTACCGATTAGCATGTAGCTAATATCCGTGACCACTTGTCAGTGAATTATTTAACAGGTTATACTATCTTTTGCATGATGAACTCTTTTAATTATTGATTACTAGATTTCTTTCTTTTATTGGTATGTGTGTATATAGAGATTTGATACCCCTTGCATACAAGCAAACTGAAAAACGTATCTAAAAACTACTACTCTTAATACTAAGTCCCTGTAGATCGTAAAATTATACGATCGTTTAATGCACTTGATCCGAGCATTGTATTAACACCGAAATAAAAGAGATGTTTGTATGGGGAAAATGCAAACACCTTGTACATGGTACTAAAAATAGCTTTATGTAAAGCTTAATAATTTTTAGAATGAGTGACCTTTATGGCGTCTTGGAACACGTGCGGTTGCAACAGATCACAAGCGATCACGAGCATCTCCGTGCTTCGGAAGGCACGTTAAGCCGTTGGTCCCGGCTAATATCGATTGGTATTAGTCGTTAAGCCTAGTCAGAGGCCCTATGGGCGGCTTGATAAAATCTGACAGCAAGGTTGGTCGCTTGCCTTGCAAAAACACCCCTCCGCCAATCCGCACTTAGCCCGCGTGGTGGAGTATGGCTCATACTACCTCACATTTGAGGTAAGGCCTTTGCCCAGCAGTGGGATGCTTACAGGCTATCTTTACCTTTTTTTTACAGTTTAATTACCTGAATTTTTAGCGCTTTTTAGAGGTACCGTACATGGTCTTGGCATTTTTGTAAACATCTCCTTTCTATAAAATCGCTGACAAGTGGTTAAGGATCACACTGTTACTCAATCATACACATAGTTATACCCATCTAATACATGTCTGGCTACAACAGGCCATCAAAATACACGGGCCATCCGGGACACGAGTTGGACATCAAAGTGCTGGCATCGGAGGAGACGTGGCGGACACCATCGTTGCTGCAAGCGACGGATCTGACCAACAATGGGATTGCTATTTTTTCACAGGTTGGTTTTTAATGTGTTTTATTTTTTTATAGCTAAGGGGATATTTAACCACGATCGCACCTGATGTCAGGTGTGGATGATTATCCTAAGTATCATATTTCTGCCGTACCTGATATTGGCGGCTAAACTGTTAACTAACACACTTGTCATAGATAGAGGATTGTTCTCTTTTTTCTACAAAACTATTCAATATTTTGACTATCTAAGTTACATAGCCAGTTTAACGATTTCCCAATATTTCTAAAGGAAACATTGCAAATGCTATATGTTTGTTAAAGGCTTCCTTTACAAGCAAAGCAGAGAGTGTCACACGGCTCAAGCATGAACCAGCACACTCTACTCCATACGTAAAGGTTATCAAGAATGAAGTAATAAACGCTAGAATACCATACATACGTACTTTTCACTTATTCAATCGCATTCCAGATCCATTTAGAAGCAGACCCCAGTGACTACCTAGGCGAGGAAGGCGTTAAAAGCAACGAAGCTCGCCTCGAAATCATTTACAAAATCCTAGGCGATATCCTAGGACTGCACGTCAGAGAGTCCAGTGAGATGCCTCGTATTGAGTACACGAGAGGGTTCTTCCTAGGAAATCACGTGGTAAGGTCACATTTTTGTCTATGGTCGCCTTCGCATCGCCATTGAAGTAGCAAATTGCTGATCCGTGATGTTTATATTTTGAAATCTTATTATATGGTGAATATAAGCAGTCGAAAGTTGTATTTTAATTGAATAACTTTTGCTAATAGACCAAAATAATGAATAGACGCACATCACGTAGATAGTATGCTGTAATTTGTCTTGTTAGGGTTCCGTAGCCGAATGGCAAAAAACGGAACCCTTATAGTTTCGTCAAGTCTGTCTGTCTGTCTGTCTGTCTGTCCGTCCGTATGTCACAGCCACTTTATTCTGAAACTATAAGCATCACATAGCTGAAACTTGGTAGGTAGGTGTATTTTGTTCACCGCTTTCCGATTCAGATACAAAAAGTAAGAAAAAATAATATTTAAGGGGGGCTCCCATACATGTAACTAAAACCAAAATTTTTTTTTTACTCAAACCTATGCGTCTGGGGGGGTGTCTATGGATAGGTCTTTGAAAATGATGTTGAGGTTTCTAAAACCATTTTTTCTAAAAGTGTAAGGTTTGAGATATAGACGCTTCCAAAGTGGTAAAATGGGCGTCCCCCCCCCCCCCCTCTAACTTTTGAACTAAGAAAGTGAAAATTTTGAAAAAAATATATGATGTAGATCTCAACAAAAACTTGCAACGAAAATTGGTTTGAAGGAGATCGAACCAGTAGTTTTTGAGATATTGCACATTTTTATCAACCGCAAATATAACTTTGTCTTTCATACAAACACTATGAAAAACAAAGTTATTTTTGCTGTCGCAATATATTGTGATGTTTTCGTTAAGTGAAAGTAAGTGGACCCCAGGGGCGTGCATTCCATATAGGCAGTTAGGCAGTGCCTACCTCATCATTATGCCTATTTTATATGACAATGTAGCTGTATAAACTAAGCTAGAAACATAATTTTTTTATTATTATTTTTTCCAAAACATATATGGAAAACTGTTATCAATTCACAAACATTAGTACTACGCGCTCAGCTCAAGTCAGTCAAAACCGAAAATAATCAGGCAGTAGGCTGCCGAACGATTGCTTACTAGATACACGCACACATTTGTAATCGCGTCTCATACCTACAACGTCACACATTCAAGTTAAAAACCCGAACAAATTAAAAATGACACACTATTCTTACAACTCAAGGTGACAGGTGACCTACGCGTTTTAGACCCCTAAAGTAGGCATGCATACTATGCTCTTTCTCTTTTTGTTCACTACTGAGGAGTGTGCTTTTGTCCTACTCGTGCAGAGTGACGTAGAATACTCCGGAGTCTAATCAAAACACAACTTATTACGATACACTTTTGTATTGAATTATGTTCGAATGTTGGTTTCAAATTGATAAATCATGTTTTTATTTAAACATTAATATTGTATTGACGAAGCATTAAAATATCGAAATTTTGAAGTAAAACTCTTTAAAAGACGATCGTGTGTGTAGGCGAAAATAGATAACGTCGCGCTAAGCAAATAGAGCTACCCGATACTAGATGGCGCGACTGTAGCTATTTCCTGCGCTCTAGATTATCAAATAATTTTCATACTTTTATGATATAAAACTTTACAAATTATTTAAAGATATGATAATAATAAATGATAATTTTAAAATAAAATTCTAAGATTTTTTTATGAAATTAAGTTGTACTAGCATGATTTTTGGTTTAAAAGTAATGCAAAAATTGTTTTTAAAGAAGTTTTTCGCCGGCCATTTTTTCTATGTAGTTTGCTTTTAACTTCAACTCCGCGAGTGTTCATAAAATTGTAATTTACTAAAAATTCGGTTAATAAGTGCTTTTTAAGTGTGTGAACGTGTTTCTAAGTTTTGTTTTGCATTCAAAACGATGGAGAAACTGCAGTGTACCGTTTGTGATGGCAACTCTTGTGTTTGTTTTGAAAGTCCTTGATGCCTTTGATATCATCAACACATCAGAAAGAACATACTGCACTCTGCTTCATCCATAAATTGCACAGTTCAAAAAATCTTGGTAAGATATTATAGGTATTTGCTTTGATGATGGTCTTACGTCTTAATTTTAACAGAGCTGTAACTAAAAATTTGTATGTGCCTACTGCAATAAAAAATTAATGCACGCCCCTGGTGGACCCTGAATTCAGTTAAGGGTGGCACGGAACCCTCAGTGCGCGGGTCCGACACGCACTTAACCGGTTTTTTTAATGACTTCCATATTTACCCTCTATTTTAGGTTTACTAAGTGAATACTTACATGGTTAACTTATTACTAGAATACGGAATATTAATATTCCGAAATTCTGTTTTCTAATTAGTGATATCAAAATATGAACATCATTGAAATGAGATGACAAATAGAGATTGATTAGGTCTGTAATTTGTGACGTGATAATTATAAGGCATATTAGATGTATGAGTAATTTATTAGGTAAAATATATTGAGATGTTCACTACAGTTATGGTACAGCTTTATAGAGACACCATCATCTGGTATCACCGACACAGGGTAATGAATAATGATCATTGTTCATCGCATTTTGTTTGATATACTAAGCACTATGTATTCTAGAGACAAAGTAATTTTGATTAGATGATCCTATTGATCAAGGATTAACCCAATTAACCATAATGTATTGAAATTCTAAATAAAATTCAAACTCATGTGGAAGTTACATTACAACAACACTAACAAAATGATTCTAAATTTTAGCAAACCTCAGCTAGATAATTAATGTATTGTTTAGTGCTACTTTCAAAAAAAAAACCAATATGTCAGCTTATCTTAAATCATATTTCTTTTTTAATATTTTGTCTTTTAAGACAGTACTGATCCACACTTGGAATTAAGACTGCTCTATCCTCGCTATTATTCTTACATTATTATTTTTGTGACGTCTCCTTTTCAATTAAGTTTGCTTCTGCAATCTGCATGCTGGGAAATGCAAATGCTAAAATTTTACGATACATAAATTATAACGGCAGTCTTAATTTAATGTGATGATTCAGTACTGCTGATATCGAAGTACTAAATGCATTAAGTCTCCTAAAATCTCAACGTTTAACCTCTCAGAAAACATAGTGCTTACGCCATTCCAAATTCACCCTTATCCGTTTGTAATAAGTCAGTTGTCCGTTAGGGGCCGTGGCCGGCGTCGGGAAGCGCGGGCCCGGGCCACGTGACGGTGTGATCCCCGGTGAGACGCGCGCACCAGCTTCTGTATCCACTGTATCATTTGTAGGCTTGCACGCTCGAGATTTTGATAGCGATATTAAACGGGACATAAATGGTTAAGAAACTTAAGATGATTTTCCAACTGACGTTGAGAGTGATGTAGGCAGCCAGTCTATTGGTACGAGTAGATGGATAGACACGCCACTGAATACTTTTAAACTCTTTAGTGGACAGTAAATGCTTATAGGCGTAATAATAATAACAATATAATTTCTATTGTGTCTGGATAACTGTACCGTCCACTAAGTGTTGAGTAAACTGGTGCAAAAGCAAATTTAAGTTTGTTGCAGTATAAGAAATATGTATAATAAATAATGCACGTTACTTTGTGTGCACTCATGCAACAAAATAAATTCTGAATGTGGTGGATGTATAATATTTTTCTTGGTGAAGTATTTTACGCTATGTAACGATTTGTTTAGAAAAATCTTTATGAACAGACAACTATGTTATGATATGATAAACACTGCGGTCTCAACATCTTATACGGTTGTAATAAGGGTTAGTTTTCAACGAAGATGTATAGCCTGATGTGCTGTCGTGTGTACAACGAGATTGCTACCAACCGCCAAACTTATGGCCAATCATCATGCCAGTACACAATATGGTGTTCACTCTTGAAATCTCGAGCTGTATAAGAACTTACGCTTTCTACGTATTAATTTAAATAACATTAATTTAGTGACTGCTAAGCACGCCCTATTATTGCTTGCAGCACCACTTATACTAAAATCATCCTTTTTCTATTTGTAAACATCAAATGCGTGCGTTTTTCTAATGGAGTGTGCTTTAAGCTAAACGACACAACACTATTACTCGTATAAAAATTTATTTTAAATATCCTTTGAGCAGGTTTTCAATGGCTATTTCATAACTTTATCAACATCATATTTTTCACTATTTCCAAATATAGTTTATCGGATAATATTGCTTATTCATATTTTTTATCCGATTTATTATTCATCTTTTCGAACCTCTAAATGTAGCATGAATTCTCATATCTTTTTCCATAAAATAAGAAGTCTTGATGCAAGAAAGAATAAGAAATCTTTGGACAGAATTATGTAATAATAAAAATTTTGTAGTGTGTGCCAAGTAAAGTCCATATCCCAAATGAATTATATTAGTTGATCACGAGAAAGTATACATAATTTAAATCTACTTCTCTCTTCAAGACAATATAATGATGTAAAAAAATAAGTATCCATAGTTACTACTTTGTAGCAGGTGTCAGAGGTACTATAGGTACTATAATATACCGTAGGTACTATAATATACCATCGCTTAAACTATAGTAGTATTAAACATTCGCTTCCTCTGCGGCAATAAAACGTGGGATTGCGACAGCGCATTCTTATCTTTCTTTTACATTCACAGGCCTTTTGGGGAGGGGTAGTGCTGCACTGCACACTACACAGTTATCGATAAGCGCATGTGCGCACGGCTCGCTCCGTAGGCCATGAATGACTTATGGCTGCAGAGGAAGCGAGTGTTTAATACTACTATAATTCGACCAATGTCCCTTTAAATATCTAATCACTACGCTAAACTAATTGACTCCTCCCCCTAGCACAAGATGTCGCTAGTGGAGCAGTGGTGCTCGGGCGCGGCGCCCCGCCTGCAGCGGCTCGGCGAGCTCACCGTGCAGTGGTGCCTGCGCGACGAGCCGCCCGCCCGCGCCCCCGCGCCCGCCTTCCTGCCCGTGCACGTGCACGAGTGCCCGGACAACTTCTCCACTGTCGAGTACTACGACGTGAGTATATGATAGCTCTTTTCAGTATGAGATCTACAGCCAAGAAAAACAATATTTTTCAACCCGTAAACCTTTATGAAATGAGATAAATTTGGTCTCATTCGTTTTTACACATCCTAAACTAAGCTTGTACTTCTTCGGGGTTGATTGGTTAAATGTATGTAGATTGACTTCTGTTCAATCAATCATCAATCAGCCTGTTGCAGTCCACTGCTGGACGTAGGCCTCCCCAAGGGCACGCCAAAGTGCACGATCCTCTGCTTTCCTCATCCAGTCACTACCAGCGACCTTCTTTAGGTCATCGGTCCATCTGGCAGGGGGGCGTCCAACACTACGTTTGCCGAGACGTGGTCTCCATTCAAGAACCCGTCTACTCCAACGTTCATCGGTTCTGCGACAGATATGGCCAGCCCACTGCCACTTCAGCTTGCTACACTTCTGGATAATATCCACAACTTTAGTCCTCTGCCGGATGATTTCGTTGCGGATTCTATCCCGCAGTGAGACACCAAGCATAGACCTTTCCATAGCTCGCTGAGCGACATGAAGTCGGTGGGCCAGCCTGACCGTCATATTCCACGTTTCGGCTCCGTATGTCATGACAGGTAGGACGCACTGATTAAATACCCTACGCTTTAGGCATTGTGGTAGTGACGACGAGAAGATATGACGCAGCTTCCCAAATGCTGCCCAGCCCAGCTGCACTCTTCTTGTGATTTCACGTTCGAAGTTGTCTCTACCTAGCTGCAATGTCTGCCCGAGGTAGACATATTCTTGAACAACTTCGAGCGCTTCACCATTGATCAAGATCGGCTCCGGAATGATAAAGTCGTTGAACATGACCTTGGTCTTGTCCAAATTCATCCGGAGACCGACCGACATTGAAGCAGCATTAAGGCTGTGCAGCATTTTCTGCAAATCCTGAAGCGATTCTGCCATCAGTACTATGTCGTCTGCAAAGCGAAGATGGCTGAGATACACGCCATTAACGTTGATGCCCAGTCCGTTCCAGTCCAAAGTTTTGAAGACATCCTCTAGTGCATTGGAGAACAGTTTCGGAGAGATGACATCTCCCTGTCTCACCCCTCTAAGCAATTGGATGGGTTTCGTCATATGATTCTGTACTTGGACGGACATCGACGCTGCTTTGTATAAGCTTCTCAGTACCTCCACATATCGCCAATCGACTTGGCATCGCTGCAAGGATTCCAGAACATCCCAGGTTTCCACGGAGTCGAAGGCTTTTTCGTAGTCCACAAATGCTAAGCACAGGGGCTGATAATACTCCTGCGACTTCTGCATAATCTGCCTCACTGTGTGGATGTGGTCCACGGTGCTAAAGCCTTTTCGAAACCCAGCCTGTTCCGGTGGCTGGAAGGCGTCAAATCTTGCGGCAAGACGGTTAGTGAGGACTCTCGAAAACAGTTTATAGATGTGGCTTAAGAGCGCGATAGGTCTGTAGTTTTTCAGGAGGTTTTTGTCTCCTTTCTTGAAAAACAAAGCCACCACGCTCTCGCTCCACGCCCTCGGGGTAGTCCCATTGACTATGACGGAATTGAACAGCTCCTTTAGCATTCTCAGGATCGGAGTTCCTCCTGCTTTGAGAAGCTCGGTAGTAATTCCGTCTTCGCCGGGAGCTTTCCCATTTTGGAGCTGTTTGAGAGCCCCCTCGATTTCGTCTTCGTCCACTTCTGGGAGATCGTCGGTAAGGTGGCGCGTTAGTGCGGCTCTAGGGTCATCTGCATCAGGCGGAGGCTTTGGGGCATGCGAGGCATAGAGCTGTCGGTAGAAGTTTTCAACCTCAGCGAGTATCTCCGGAACCGATGTGACGATTTTGCCTTCCGAGTTTTTGAGCTTCGTCAGGTGGCTCCTACCCAGTCTTTTAGCAAAGACTTTTGACCCCCGATTTTGCTCAATCGCGTTCTTTATGAGCTGCGTGTTGTAGTTTCGGAGGTCACGTCTCACCAACTTGCGGATTTTTCTGTTGAGACGTTGGATATCCGACGAAGCTCTCTCCGGCATCTCACGTCGAATCTGCATCAGTCCCAGAGTCTCCGCCGAAAGTTTAGACTTTTGGCCACCTCGCTTGCTCTTGAAATGCCTGACTCCTACTTCGCGAAGCACCCTGGTCACACCTTCGAGGTCCTTGTCAACATCTGCAGTGGTTTCCAGTGCGGCGAAGCGATTGCGTAGTTCTAACTGGAACGCTTCAGAGCCATTTACGGTCTGGATCAGTGTTGGGCGAAGAACGGATCTCACCATACGACTTCTCTCAGCTTTAAAGTCGATATTTAGGGTGCCTCTTACCAGTCGGTGGTCACTGCCGGTATTAAACCTATTGACCACAGCGACATCCCTAAATATATGCTTCTTGTCTGTCAAGATG
>OY757272.1:6315407-6383009 GCA_963584085.1 Pyrausta aurata | reverse complement strand
TAACTTTTTGTGTCCGTTGCTGTTGGAATTAGTTCCGGTAGCAAGTTGATAGGCTTTTCTTATTTATCTAAAGGCCTAAATACCGAATTTTGCGTTTGAAACGTAAACATAATAAGTCATATAAATTATGCGATATTTTCCAAGAAAAAAACCCTAATTTCAACGGTCTGTCATTTTTATTACCTTCAAGGATCCGATAAAAGAGTGCTAAAAGTGGTTACTTTCATCATTTTTTTTTCTAAATACTACTTTTTTTTTTTTTTTTTTTTTTTTTCTTGGTATCTTTGCACGACTAGTGCATTTGCCACGGACAGGTGTAAAAGGTAGGGAAACAAGGAAAAATAAAGGAACGGAGAACGGAATGGAATGGGATCAGGTTAGTTTGTTGACAAACAAAACAAATTGACAATTACAAAAATACAACTAATATTTCTATCTACTTTCAAAATATTATATTTTAATATTATTATTTACAATAAATATAGATAAAATATTATAAATATCTGAATTATTCATACATAATAAAGTGACAATAGATGTGGGAAAAGGAATACGTTGGGAAACAAGAGAGGAAAACAATGAGGAATGATCGAATAGAGGACACGAAAAGAAGATATGGTTCAGATCACCTATGCCAGTACCACATTCACACAAGTTTGAGTCAATTATTCGTAATCTAGCGAGGTGAGCCTGAGTGCAAACGTGTCCTAGCCTCATACGGATAATGCATGTTGTAGCTATCTTACCAAGCTTCATGAAGTGAAACCATGGTTTTTTAGGAATCACAGGTTGGATGAGATTGAAGTGTTTACCTTTGATCTGTCCACTAACGTCCCAATCCTCACTCCACAGGTTATGAAGATGAATCTTGGGAAGAGCGAGGAGGTCACAACAAAAGTTTTTATATGGAAACATATCTCCGTCATCCACAGCATCGTTCGCCAGCTTATTAGCCCTTTCATTGCCAAAAATACCATGATGACCAGGGATCCATCCAAAACTTATAGACTGGCCCCTAGAAGTAGCTTTTTGAAGTAATTTTCTGGACTCAAATATGATTGGATTACCAGAACAGTAGTAAAATGGAAACCTTTCCATAGCTTGTAAAGCACTTTTAGAGTCAGTAAGTATTAAAGATTTACTTAACTTCATAAGCAATACATACTCAATAGCTTTAAAGATTCCATATAGTTCTCCTGTATGAACAGATGCTTCTGGAGGAAGTTTAATTTTTTGAATAATACCTAATTGGTGGTGGTACACTCCTATGCCTACAATGCCAGTACTATTGTGTTTAGAGGCATCACTGTAAATATGATGCCAGTCTTGCCAATCCTGATCAAGAGTAAAATTTAATTTTGTGTTGGCATTAGTGTCATTCTTAAAAATTCCTAAATCAGAATGAATTGTTGGGGAAATAACAAGAGACTCAAAATCAGTGCAAAATATAGGAAGATACTGTGATTTATGAGTGGGGGCTTGAAGTGATATAAATTTACGGTAGCTTATAACCATGCAAGGGATCCTTTTATGAGTCCAATATGTATGTATTCAGATAAAGTTTGCAATTTAGATAAAAGAGGGTGATTACGAAACTGGAAGGAGCGGAAAATAAAATTATCACATAATTGCTGGCGCCTAAATGCCAGAGGAGGTTCTCCGCATTCAACTTGCATAGCATTGATAGGACTGGACTTCATAGCCCCTAATACAATTCTTAGTGCTTTATACTGAATGCTATCTAATTTCCTCAAACCAGTGATATAACAAGGTTCCAAAAAGTATGAGCCATAATCTAAATTACTTCTAATCAATGCATTATATACAAGTCTCAGGGAAAAAGGGTGGGCACCCCACCACACTCCCGCTAAACATCTGAGAACATTTAAGAGTCTTTCACACTTGGTGGAAATGCAATGAGGAATGCCAGTAAATTTTGAATCTAAGATTACTCCAAGGAATTTTGCTTCTGTATGCACTGGAATATCAGATCCATTATATTTTACAGAAACGGGAGGAGGGGAATGCATGCGAGAAAATAAAACTACACTACTTTTCGGAACAGAAAGATTCAAGCCATGAAGATCTAGCCATGCTTTCAAATTATCCAGAGAAGATGTTAAAGTGTGGGAACATTCATTCACAGATTTACCAACAACATAGAGGAGCAAATCATCTGCATATTGTAAAACGTTTAACCCAGCAATGTGAATTGAATTTTCCAAATCATAGGTATAAATATTGTAAAGAATCGGAGATAATACCGATCCTTGAGGAATACCTTTCCAAATTACACGAGATTTATTCATATTTCCTTGTTTGATATGAATTGATCTTTCTGATAACATGTTGATTATAAAATTTATAAAGACAGAAGGAACTTGTAACAAAAGCATTTTATTCCTCAAGATAGGTATCAACACCGAATCGTAGGCAGCAGATATGTCTAAAAAGGCCGCTAAGATAGCCTCATTTTGAGTGAATGCTAACCTGATGTCAGCAGTAAAAATTCCTAAACTGTCCATAGTACTTTTTCCTTTGCGAAAACCGAATTGACTTGAAGCTAATAAGCCATTACTTTCCAAGTGCCATTCTAAGCGGTTCTTCACTAAGTGCTCAGTAACCTTGGCTAGCACAGAGGAAAGAGCGATAGGTCTAAATGATGAGGATTCTAATGGGGACTTATTAGGTTTCAGAATTGGGATCACTTCTTGACATTTCCAGCCTGGAGGAATGACACCGGAAAAAACAACTGAATTAATAATAGATAAATAATATGAAAGAGATGAGTCACTTAGATGAGAAAGAAATGAATATGGAATGCTATCTAAGCCGGGAGCTGAATCTTTGACATGAGACAATATTCCTTTAAGTTCATACATACTAAATAGAGAATTGATACCAGAACTTATTTCAGGAGCAGTAAATAAAATACTGGAATTAAATTCAGGGACAAAAGGAGGAGCAAGAGAGTCTAAAAACTCATCAGCAATTTCTTCCTGAAGTAAACATTGACTGGTTTCTTTAAACACAGATCTAAACCGGCGAATGTTATTCCAAACAGCAGATGGAGGGGTGTCTGGAGATAATGAGGAACAGAATTTCTTCCATCCCTCCCACTTTTTCTTTTTAAACATTTTGCGGGTACTGGTCATTAATTCAGATAAAATATTGAGATTTTCCATAGTGGAATTTAATTTATAATTTTTCTCTGCTTCTTTTCTTTTCTTGATTGCAGCAGAGCATTCTTGATCCCACCACGGAGGGGAAGGGATTCTCCTAGAACTGGTATTTTTGTGAGAGAATATTTCATCAGCAGCCTCTACTAGTATTGAAGCAAGAGCTTCAGCACAAACAGTTGAATTGTTGTTACTGATTGGAGGAAGGGAGTCTAATTTTTCATCAACTTTAACTTTATATGTAGACCAATCGGCATTATTCAAATTATGTTTAATACGAGGCTTATGTACAAATGTTTTTTTCCCAAATGTAGTTGGGAAGGTAATAAGAACAGGGAAGTGGTCACTTCCATATGAAGAGGAAAGTGTACACCAAGTAAGAGAAGAGGCTAAATTAGGAGAACATATAGAAAGGTCAGGGGCACTCTTTCCTTCATTTGGAGGAGTGCGGCGGGTAGGTACACCAGTATTAAGTAAACATAAATTATGCTTGTCTAATATATCTATGACTCTACTGCCATAACAATTAGAAACAGAGCTACCCCATAAATTGTGTTGAGCGTTAAAGTCACCCATTATAAGAATCGGTTTAGGCAGCAATGATATGATTTGATCTAATTCATTAAAAATAGAAGAAGAAGGATGGGGAATGTATACTGAAACGAAACAGATATTACTTACCTTGATTGCAATTATGGAAAAATCAGTACTGTGAATTGGAATAGGTATATGGATAAAAGGTAAAGAGCTATGAACCAGGAGAGCGACTCCAGCATAGCTGTCAGAGCGATCTTCTCTAATACAAGAGAAGTTCTTAATTTTAAAAAGAGACTCTGGCTTAAGCCAGGTCTCTTGGATGGCAACGATAAACGGATTAAATCGATTTATTTGATAAATTAAGTCACTTTTTTTAGAACTAACACTGCGGCAATTCCATTGAATCACCTTTTCCAGATTCAATGTAATTCGACCTAACAAATTCAATATGGGGTTGGGCAACGTGGGATGGTGAAGATATGAAATTGGATTGATTTAGCATATTTATTAGGGTTGATAGTAATTCTTTTATTGTCATATTATCTTGGGAATTAACTGAGTTACTATTAATAAGAATACAACCACTTTTTGTGATGGGAGTGTTATAGTCTTTAATAATGGCTTCATGAGCAGCCCGGTCATAACCTTTGCTTCGTGGAGGAGGAGAACTGGGTTTTTTGAAAAATTTTTTTTTATAAGAAATTATGTTATTAGAATTTTTACTATTGTTGGCATTAGTAGCAAAAGAAAACTTTGGTTCATTAGACTGTGATGATGGGGTTGAAATTAAAACATCTGCATAAGATTTTGATAGAGGAGGATGCAATTTGACTGCCTCAGCATATGATATGCAGGTCTTGGCCATGGTTTCTTTAATTGCTCTTTGGCGAGTATACTCTGGGCATTTTCTATTAGTCGCAAAGTGATTACCAGAACATAGACAGCAATATACAGACTCCTTATCCACTGAGCAACTATCACCGGAGTGGTTTTGCCCACATTTATAGCATTTGGGTGTAGATCTGCATTGAGATTTTATGTGACCATATCGGCAACAATTAAAACATTGGATGGTGGGGTAAATATATAAATCTACTGGCAAAGAATTGTAGCACATATAAACTCTCTTTGGTAATACCTGCCCATCAAATGTTAAAATCACAGTCTCTATAGGTATAAAATCAGTTTTCCCATTTGTAACATTTTTTTTCTTAAGTCTCCGAACTTTTATTATATTGCCGCACCCAACTGGAACTGAAATGTTGGCCATAATTTCCTCATCTGACCAATCCACTGGAACGCCCCTTACTACCCCCATGCGAGTAACATTAAATACTGGAATAAATGCCTTGTATTTTTTTGTTTGTAATAAGTCATTTTCAATAAAAGAGTTTGCATCTTCATACTTAGAGAAAGATATGAAGGTCAACTACGAAAAACGAAATCCGTCAATACGATTATCGTTTTCCGGATTGCTTACTATGTAACACTTCGGATCCGTCATCGGAAACGAAGCTCATTCTTTGACGTATTCATCGAAAAATGCTACTACGAAACCGCGACTGACAGGCGATATATCGTATTTTGACGTAATGTGTTTCGGAAATTAACCTCAAATTAAACGATAACTCTACACGTATCGTTTCAGAGTACTTTATCCAAAAAACAATGAAATTATGCTTGTTATGTATTTTCTCCTCATTGAAGAAGCAATTTTAGAAGAAAGTATCAAGAAAAGTAGAAGAGAGATTGGAGAATTTTCACAAAATGTGATAATGTTCCTGACTATGATGATGTTAGTTCTTCATGAAACTTACAATATTGAAGCACAAATTTGAGAGTATATGGCTACTAAAGGATCGAAGTGTTGTGCCAAAACATAGTCCAAATACTTGCTTATCATGTGTGTGTCACTGCTTGACTTCAATTAAGCTAACAAGATTGAACACAAGTAGAGTTCTATCCACGCCTAACTAAAGGAAGTTAAGTCAAAGGCCGTGCCAAGACATAGTCCAACACTTGCATAACATGTGTGTCACTGCTAAACTTCAATTAGGTTCACAAGTTTGAATCACAAATAGAAAGAAATATGCCTAACTAAAGAAAGTTCAGTCAAAGTGCCGTTCAAAGACATTTATTTATTTACATAGTCCAACACTTGCATAACATGTGTGTGTCACTGCTAGACTTCAATTAGGTTCACAAGTTTGAATCACAAATAGAGAGAAATAAGCCTAACTAAAGAAAGTTCAGTCGAAGTGCCGTTCAAATACATTTATTTATTTATTTTATTTACATAGTCTAAGACTTGCTGAACATGTGTGTGTGTGTCTGTGTCACTGCTAGAGTTCAATTAAGTTCACAAGATTCATTTACAAATGAGAGAATATGCCTACATGGAAGCGGCACAGCTTGACTTGGGTCGTTCAAGTTTAGCATACCTTAAGAAAAAGTCTAGGATGAAATTTGTACCTAGCAGACCTAACACCAATAAACTTGATTATTTATAATGGAACTGTTGTTAAAATGACAATAAATTAATAATTTTCAATCAAAATTGCCTTTATTTCCAATACAAAATACAAATCAGCCAAGTACAATTACATTAAGTTCAAAATATATCTAGTGTGTTGTTGCTGCCAGTCCATAACCACTCTGGTTAGCTCCAGTACAATATATTTATGTAACTACCACAGACTTTATTAGAATTATAAAATGATATAACAATTAAGCTTGATTCCAAAATGTTCAACACATATCAGAAGAGCCTGGGTTAGCATAGTCCTTCTTAGTAACTTTCCTTATTATGTTTTCTGTCTGAAGTTAGTAGCACTGACACTGACTCATTGTGATTCCACATAAGACCCTGAAAATTTAAATTAATTACTTATTTTAGAAACATAAAATGCAGGTTATACTTCAGTAATGATAAACAGTATGTCAATCACTTGTATTGACATTTACTTTGATGGTTTTACATGGAAGTAACTAATAAATAATAAGTACAAACTCAATCTGAGCACTTTCAGCAAAACCATTACGCTCATTCAACAAATACTAATTAGTCAAAAATGTATTTGTTTAACATCTCAAACAAGAAGACAATACATTGTTATTAACGTTTACTTACCAATATTATTTGATGTATGTTATGTTTTCATACTTTATGTACAAAAAGCAGCCTTTTTCCACTATTAGGTTACCTAGTTTAGGTTATGTTTATGAGGTAACTTTTAGTTACAACATTGGGCATCTTATTTATTCATCAGCAGGGCCATGCTAATCCTTCACGTCCAGGGAGACGACCCTCACCCCTTTTGTGACGTGCTGTGGGTCTTTATGACCTCATAATCTTCTGAAGATGTGTCGTACTATTTTTGATGGTTTTTGGTTCACATACTTGGATAACTAGTGAAATGTTTGCAATTACACAGTTACCACGTAAACGGCAATTTACAAACACTGATTAAACTTAGTTTGTGTTCATTTTTGCGAAAATAAAGAACAACAATAAACAATCTTTCTTTTTAAAAACAGATGACAGCCCATAGACAAGCACAAGTCGTTATTTGTAGGTTTGGGATACTGGCTTTTGAGCCAACATTTGCCAAATAAAAGTCATAGATAGATGCATTTATTGGCATTTATCAATTAAAAATCAATCAGTTTAGCATTAGAAATGTCAAATAACTATTATTTAGACATTAGCTTTCTATCAAGGTACGGAATTATTAATTTTATTAAGATTATCGGTTTTTGGAAATAGTCAGATAAAAAACAACCCTATCATTCGTTCACGATACCGCTCCGAAATATTGTCTGTGGTTGCGATTGAACCACTTCGATCCGAAAAGGTTTCGTAGTAAGCCAAACACTGTCGTATCGTTGAAGCTTCGTTTCGGGATTGCGTATCGCATTTCGTTTTTCGTAGTTGACCTTATGACAACCCTATTTCTTCCAATCCTTTTTAAACTTCCATCTATAATATTTTTGAAATTGTTTTTCTTTAGAAAATGTCCGAAAGAAACTGGATGAATATTTGCATTTTCACCTGGCATTAATTCCTTCTGAACATGGACAATAAATGGTGCAGCATCTGAAGCCTGGTAAGAAAATCTACCAACAGTTGGACGAGATTGTGGCTGCAAAGAAGTTGTTGCTGTACCTGTAGCTGATGCAGGGGGAGAACTTGTGTGTAGAACTGGCACAGAGTTACCCGAACGCTTAAAGTTATCTTCACAAGAATGATCACTGTCACTTAAATTACTGCATTGGCAGTCAAACTCATCAACAATACCAAGAATAGAAGATGATTTGTTAGGTCTCTTATTCTTTTTCTTACTATGCTTACACTTATGTGTCGATGACTTTTTTCGTTTTGGTGCACTGTTATTTAGATTTACAGAACTATCAGTATCGGGATGTGATCCCTCCGCATCCATATTTTCCCCATCATAAGAAATAGTAACATTGTATGATACTAGAGGAGGAGCAGATCCCCCGCCAGGATCGTCTGGCTCATTCATGACAAAGTTTTATGTAAACACTTACCAATAAGCCGCCAAACTACTTGTAAAATATAAGAAATACACAAAACTAACTACTTTTATATACTAAACTGATCCTTTTATACTATTTTATAAAAATAATTTCACAAGAGACAAAAATGTCGATCGCGTCCCGCGAAGTTTCCCGCGCTTTGTCCCAAATAATATTTCTCTATGGTTGCCAGTCAGCAAAAAAAAACTGTCAGATGCACTCTATGGTTTAAGTATAGAAATACCAAAATTATATTGATCTCTTTTACTCTAATAGAATCCAAGATGTCAGAATGAAATAGCAAATCTAAAGGCAGGTCTACACAATCAAGATTAATATAAATAACAATAACGTTATTTGTATTGTAACCCAAAGGCTAGCTTAACATTTACTATACATGTGCGATTTTGGTCCTCAAAATCTTCGCTCCAGCCAGACAATATTACAAAATTTCATGATTTTCATTGGAGCCGTTTCCGAGATTCAGAATATATTTAATATGCTTACGAAGAAGAATTGCTCGTTCATAGTTATTGTTTAATACTACTTATGTCAGTTAATAATGGTAGGTAGAGGCTCTGTATATTATTTAATCTTGGGCCAAGAGAAACCTTACTTACCCTATAATAGTGATAATTTGAAATAAATAGAGAAGATGGTTGGAAAGTTCCACCGGCATGGGATCCTATTCTTTTGAAGACACAACCAACATCTCATACTGCAAGATCTCAAGACACTGTAAGCTCTTTCTGCGTGGATAGGAACATCAATTAATCTTAATGAGTGACGGTAGTTTAATTTAATTTTTCATAACTATGTAATGACAAATAACACCTTAGTCTGCCTGTGACCACGGATGCTGTAAAGCATTCGAAACGTCAGGCATAAAATAAAAATAAACGTTCGCGAAATCAATCCGTAAAATTGTTGTTTTATTGTAATGAGTATTCGCGTAAACTTCAGAACCAAATAAGTGATAATTTGCTTTCATCATTATCTATCAGGCACCAGCTAAGCAAAATATGTCAACTTTGTCGGGAACACAGTAAACCGAAATGATAACCAACATTTTCAAATTGAAGTTAGCGGTTATTTGCCGATTAAATCATTCTACCAAGCAAGATAGATTGGTTGCGACCTAATTTTGTAAATGTCTCATTTACAAAATTAGGTCGCAGCCAATCTATCTTTTAGGTAAACGATAAGATTACGTAAAATAAATAACAACAACTTGTACAACACAGTCTTTTATTCCACAACACACTATTACGACAGTCCCCAACTTAAATTTACTGTTGAAGACCTAAATTAATATCTATCTGCATTTGGGAAGTAGAACTGGTTCTCCGGCAGCCCTTTTGCGCCGGTGCCTTCAATGGCAAAGAGCGATCCGGCCTCGGGTTGCTGCGCCAGCTCCGCCGCGCTTAACCCGCGTCTACTTGTAGTTACGAATAGCGTTGAGAGATCACGACCACCCCACATGACTGACGTCACTTTGGATACTTTGAGGGAATGCTGCTCTATAAGGCGCCCGGCGCGGGAGTCGATTTTGATCACCTGGAATTTTAATAAACAAATCAGCGACGGAAAACAAGTACGTTGCTTTTGATGAAGTTTATGAACTTACAACTTGCAAGTAAATATTAACTGACCCTCAGTTTAAATATTATTTCTAAATCAACTAGAACTATGAACTAGAGGCTATCAAAGCATTGATTGCTCGTTTTTTAGGTGGTTGATTATTTCGCAAATAATATGCATGATTGATTACTATCGTAACTAAGCGGTAAGTAAGTATCGAGGGAAAATTACCTTCCCTCCGTTGTAACAAGCGACCCAGAGGTTTCCATCGCTGTCAATCGTCATGCCATCAGGAACTCCTGTCACGTTGTTTGCTTGGAAACTGAATAGAGTTCTTCGGTTACCTGAAAAAAACATCAAACATCTTACTAAGTGTTTATATGTGTAAAACATTATAAAAAGTAAGATATGTTTTGTAAGGAGGACCGTGATAGTCGTTTATGTCGTGCCCATGAAAAGAATCAATAAAAGTTAGCTAGGTCAGGTTAGTGGCTAGATAGGTTTATTAAACGAGCCAACAGGGTTAGCTAAGTAGAACAATTACCAGTCAGCAATAATTATATTTCCATTATTTTTGCGTGACTTTTGACTATTCGGTTATGTTCAAAACCAAACATCTCCAAACAGTGTAAAAGATAGTACTTATTGTATTAATGAAACGCGGCAATCCAGTAGCAGAAAAAAGCACCAACACTAGTTAGTTAGTTAGTTTGGCTGGGGCGTTTTCCGCACTTAGCCTCACGATTGGGCCATTGTACGTATGTCCCTTCTTTTCATTCTAGCCACCCCAGGCTCTCCCAGAAGGCTAGCAATCTGCCTAGATTGCTAAAGGCCTCTGGGAATGTAGCCGGGGATTTGAGAATGTTTGCCCGTTGTTCCACCACACTCACGCACTCCATGAGCACATGCTGTGGTGTTTCTTCTGCCTCCATGCAACCTCTGCATAGGGGACTGTCTGTGACACCTATTGTGAATAGATGTTTGTTTAAGAGACTGTGGCCAGTTATAGTGCTTATAACTATGCGCAATTTGTCTCTTGGTAACCGGATGAGGTTGCGGGCAAGCCTTTTCGAAGCTTCCGGAATTGCGTCTTTTGTTTGCCTGCAACCTTCACCATTTCTCCACTCTGCTTGGTGTGCTGCTTCGGTTTCTGCACGTAGCCAAGTTCTTATTTGGGCCTGCGGTATAGGTAGTAATGGTTCCGGGCCATATACCGTTGTCGCTGAGCCCCTCTTGGCTAGTTCGTCGGCTGCGTCGTTGCCTAGTGAATTGCTGTGTCCTTTGATCCATTGCAAGGTTACCTTATTTGTGTTTGCTATAGATTGGAGTGCTTTATGGCACTCCCAAATAAGGACAGATTTGATGTTATTGTTTTGTAGGGCCTGGAGCACCGATGCGCTGTCCGAGACGATTTTAATGTGTTGTTCTTTTACATCTCTGGCTGCAACCGCCTGTGCTGCCCTAGTGATGCCGATACATTCTGCTTGAAAGATTGTGTTTAGTTTGTCTAGAGTTGTTGATATATTAATGTTTAGGTCATTCGAGAAGACTCCAGCTCCTGTACCCTGTGAGGTTTTGGAACCGTCTGTGTATATCCTAACTTCCTTTATACCTGAGCTGTCTCTAGGCTCTTCGGTGAGTTGGATATTGTATCTTCTGTCGAAGACATGTTGGCTTAGTGTTCTGTCCATGGGTGCGTCCAAAAGCGGTTTTTCTTTCAGGGTCCTATCTAGGATTTTTGAATGTGTAGTCACTGTGTTTTGTTTCCATAGCCCGTTCGCTCTGAGTCTAAGGGCAGCTGCCTTTGCTTCCTCCTGGATTACCAGATGAAGCGGTCTTAAATTCAGGAGAAACTCTAGCGCGACTGATGGAGTGGTTCTCATACATCCTGTGGCTGCGATGCTTGCTAAACGTTGTAGGCTTTGAAGTTTAGATTTGATCGTGGTCAGTTGTGTTCTGGGCCACCATATAACCGCTCCATAGGTAAGCGAAGGCCTGATAACTGATGTGTAAAGCCACAGTGTGATCTTGGGGTTAAGACCCCATTTCTTGCCAACAAGTCGCTTACATTGGTAGAAAGCTATACAGGCCTTCTGCATTTTATCATCGATATGGCTCCCCCAATTCAGTTTACTGTCTAGAGTGATGCCCAGATATTTCACTTGTGATGAGAGAGCTAGTTCGGTGTTAAACAATTTTGGTAGCTGTAGTTCTGGTAACTTCCTTTTGTTGGTGAAAAGGATGAGTTCTGTCTTTTTCGGGTTTACTGACAGCTGGTGCTCGTCACACCATTTTTCTACGATCCGAAAAGCGGCACGCATTATGCCACATAAGAGGTTTTCCGCGTTTCCGTTTATCAGTATGGCTAAGTCATCCGCATATCCAATAGTAGTGTATCCTCTTTCATTTAGTTTACTCAGGAGGCTATCTACTACTATGTTCCATAGGAGCGGAGATAGGATGCCACCTTGTGGGCATCCCCTGACTACTGTCGCACGCGTGGTAGTGTGTGTGGTTATTTGGACTGCCCTTTTGCTGACCAGCTCCGTTATCCATTTTGTTATTACTGGTTCTACCTTTAGTTTTCTTAGGGCATGGTTAATACTGTTGTGCATGGTTTTGTCAAAAGCCCCTTCTATATCAATAAAAGCGGCTAGTGTTGATGCTTTGTTGTTGATGGCTGACTCGATTTTGTGCACTACCATGTGTAGTGCTGATTCTGTCGATCTGCCTTTCCTGTATGCGTGTTGTTGTGGGTGAAGTGTTTTGTTTCTTAGCACCTCATCTCTTAGATATCTGTCAACCAGTCTTTCTAGTGTTTTCAGAAGAAATGATGTTAGGCTGATTGGCCTGAAGGATTTGGCCAGCGTGTAGTCTCCCTTGCCTGGCTTAGGTAGGAAGACTATCTTTGCCTCTCTCCATGGCTTTGGTATGTATTTAATTGCTATACATGCTCTGTATATTGGTAGTAGGTGGGTGATGATCTCTGGCAAGTTCCATTGCAGAAGGGCTGGGAAAATCCCATCTAGGCCCGCAGATTTGAATGGTTGGAAGCTTTTTAGGGCCCAAGTAATTTTTTCCGCTGTCACGATTTTGTTTGCAACTTCCCATTCCTGTGATGTTGGTGTCTCTAAGAGTTCCTCTGGCCATTCTGGGTCTGGCGCGATTTTACACCCTGGGAAGTGGGTTTCTAGTAGAACCGTGCAGGTTTCTTGGTCTGTGTTTGTAAATGTACCGTCTTCTTTTCTTAGGGATCCCAGAAAATTGAGATCACCTTTAGACAGTATTTTCTTTACTCTCGCGGCTTGATTTGTTGAGTCGATGCTGCTACAGAAATTGTGCCAGGCTTCGGTTCTCCGGTACCTTTCTCCTAGCACCAACACTAAAATCTTAATCCACGTGACGTCGCACATATAACCAAACTAATCGACTATATAGGCATTATCAAGCAAGTGATTTTTCCTTTTAATTGTTCATCCTTTTGGACTTAGTTCCAATTTCAATAGATACTGAATCATTATCATTCATATCATATCAGACAAAGGACGTCCACTGCTGAACATAGGCTACCCCACCGGTTTTTTTTACAGCGAACGGTTGCATTGCATCTAGTGTGATCCATTTTTGTAAGGCACATTTTTATCATCACGGTGGACGTCCTACGAAACTTAACGACTCACGGATTGCTCCTTCTTCCAGCGAAAAATCGAACACATCGATGTTTCTCGTAGAAGAGTCGATGTAGAACATGAATTTGCTATCCGACGTCCAGGCGATACCATTGGACACCGACACTGGGCGGAGTTTGTCTTCAGGGTGGGCGTAGTTGTATGCATCCACCATGTATAAGGTGGCCTTGTCTTTATCAAGCACTTCACCTACTTCTCTGCCTATAGTTCCTGTGGGAAAAATAACGTTTTTTTTTAATACTAGAGCTGATCTGAAGATGTGCTAGAGTTGCCTCCTGTCGGTAATAGATTGCATTCATAAAGTAATACGTAAATACGCATTCATGTCATGGGCAAAATAAGGAAATATCTGTGAAAAATTAACTAAATACAACCTTTTATTTGTATGGATACAATCTTATGATACTTGCAGCAAGATGTAATAACGTTTTTATTCCCTATATTTCAGAGACGGTTAGTTTAGGCCGAGTTGCACCATTTAACCCATCTTCCAATACCAAAAGCCAAAAAACTATCACAGTCGATACGAAAGAATCAGGAGTTGCGGTTATAGTTATGGTTGATTTGAATGTGGTGGTTGTCTCAAATGTAATTACGAATATACTCAGCCTTTAGCCCGTTACTCACCAATCCACAGCCTGCCCTTAGCGTCGACCTTCCCATCATTGCACCTATTATCCGGTAGCCCCAGGTCCAGGGCACTCAAAAGCCTTAGTGAACCATCTCCAAGACACGCATCCCAGTTCAGTAGGTACAGCTCGGATCGGATGGCCACGAGGACCAGCTTGGGGTAGTCTTTCACTGATACTACTAAGGAGACGGGTCCGTAACCTGGGAAAGAAAGAAATATGGCTATTGAATAAGCGTCAGGCAAGCTATACCAGTGGAGAACTCTTCAGTTGAAACTGGAAATGCCCTATGTTTATAGATAACGCGCTTAACCACCATTTTCAAAGTATCAATTATCATCATTTTCACCAATGAGTGGTTGATTTCACCACCGCCTTACCATTTTCAAACGAATATAGCTTGCACACACAGCAAAATTACTGATCAAGGCCTTTTTTGCCCTAGGTATCTGTGATCATGCATAGTTGAACTAGAGGTCATGCATGGATGACCTAGATATCTTGCTTTAATCGATACTAAAATGTGGAAATGCTAATTCTGGCCGCAAAAACATTGACTTCATTTTGTAAACATTTATGACAAGGTAAGTAGCGCGAAAGAAAATCTTATGTTAGCTTAGCTATGCTCAGATATTAATGACTATACATTTTAAGGGCACGATTTTTATTTGACTAGCTTCATACTTTACATACCAAACTCTCTGATAGTGATGTTGCCACTCTCCTCATCAAGTCTGTGGACTTTTTGTCCAGTTATGTCCACCCAGTACAACGCATTCTCCTTGGCAGACCAGTGAGGGCCTTCCAAATGAACACCGCCGGAAAATACCTGATGAAATGTTCATGACTAAATAATGTAATTGTTTGAAAATATATTATTATTATCCTTCGGAAACCTATTATTCATAATTTTCAGTCAAGAAATCCGTTAACAGAATAGCGTGAAAGAATAACGCTGTTACTGTCGTTTTGATAATCTCCAAATACATATATGGGTGCGATACTATTTGTGGTATCTTGCGATATCAATAAGTATTTATAGTTTAGTTATAAGATTTATTTTGTGTATAAAGTTGGACACATCTTCTACTTTACTTAACACCTTTTGACCTTAATAGCAAAGTAACTAGAACTTAACACTACTAATATAATAAATGAAACAAACTTAACTTACCTTTTTAATTAACGGCGTCGATGTTTTTGAGACGGCACTGCTAAATACCAGCACAGTTAGGACTAATGCATACTGCATTAAAGCCATTGATGATCTTTTGTTGAATCTGACTTGCGCACGACCGCCCTCGTGGGAAAGTAACCGGTCAATGCTGCGTCTGCGCAAAGTGATTGTGTGCGAATTTGAAGACAACGTTCACTTGATTGCGTCAACGTCGTTGCAGGGTGTTTCTAATAGGCCTAATGAAAAACAGCTTTTTGTCTTTAAGTTGAGTAAAAAGTAAACCCTTTTGCACAATCGTTTATTTCGAAATAGCGTTTTTTGATTGAATTCATTGACGTACGGAACTTGTTACGAATTTCGTCCTCACTTATTCGTTTATTAGAATAGTTAGATACGGGATTGCTACCATGTACCTTATGATCACGGAGTTACTTCGTGATCATGGCGCTTGCAACAGTGCCGAAATATCGGAAGCTCATAAATAATAAGGTACATGGTAGCAATCCCGTATCTAACTATTCTAATGTTCGTGACCATGAAAGTTTAAAACAATACTTATATTATTCGTTTATATTCACCGTATTGTGTATCCTATGAAAAAGGCACATAGCGCACATTTTCATCATCCTAGCTTTACCAACTTTTTGATTACTTTATAAAATAATTTACTATGTATTTTCTAGATAGCTAGGCTAGTCTCAGGAGAAATAGATTTCCCGTTCAGCTCATTAGCAAATTACACTTGAAAGAAACCGTTTTCATGGTCCACTGAAGCCAAGCCACGGAAATGTGATCATTGCCAAGGTCTTACTTTGTTAATATCTTAGGAAAAACGGACATTTAGCCTACTTTTATGTGCATTCTCAAAACTCCTATAGCGAATTTAGGCCTTCCATATAGTAGAAGTTAGCATCATTATTATCGTATTTTTACCCTTACGGACAAAACAGGTGGGTATAAGTATTATGTGTAATTAACTAATTTTATATTGTTCATAATTATGACAATGGATATAATGACTAAGTTCCTTATTATTAGTTTTGCCCTCGCAAGTGTTAAGCGCAGCGATCCTAATAATCAAGCATGTATGTATGGTAATTGCAGAACTATTAATAGTCACTATAATAACCAAGAAAGCAGTGGTTTATTATCTTATCGCTTAATTGCACCCATTCAGTGAAACTTTAGGTATCGCCCGTATAGAAAGTACTATCGCACTTATCGGTATCCGAATTTGATCAGATTAAGTCATTTCGTTTAATTTACGAACCGAATATATGAGATGAGAACCGGATGAGTGCAAAAGCGCCCTAGAGGTTCGTTATTTCAAAACCGAAATGTGTCATCTAGAAACCAAGCAGAGTTAAGTTTATCTCCCGACATACTTAAATTACGTTTTTAATCAAGACCCAATGAGAAGTTGCTTTAATGTTCATGTAGCCGACTGTACAAAGTGTAAAAGGAAATGGTAACGCATTCAGGATATGTGCGCATTCAATACAGGATATGTGCGCAGTGCGCATATAAAATATCAATTCACTACGGTTATTAGAAAACTAATTATCTTGATAAGTGTGACGGCCAATAAATGAAACAATTGAAGTAAATAGGTGTAGTTTTGGAACAAAGTTACAGAAAACCGTTAGAGGTCATACTTTGCACGTTTTTCGAGGCACCATTAAGAGGTACTGTTATTTAATATGACAATGCGTACATCATTTTGCAATGCCAAATATGCGATACAATAAGTAAGAGTTAAGATTGCCAAAGCAGTATTTAGCGCACGACATTTAAGGATGGTATTAACGAGTTTTATTTTCGTATAATGACCGTCCTTGACAATGATCTCATCCTACTAATATTATATTATAAACGCGAGTTTGTAAGGATGTACTTCTTCACGCAAAAAGTACGGAATAGATTTTGATGAAACTACAAAAATACAGTATAGCTTAAACATTGGAATAGCGCATAGGCTAAAATTTACAATTATATTTTGTGAGATATGATATTTACGCTACTGAAGCCGCAGGAAACTGCTAGTTGCTGATAAACTAAACTACTCTTGTAATTTGATGCAATCTATCCAAGATGGTCGACAATATTTTAAGCATCCCCCTAAAAAGCACAAAAAAATACATTTTCCTTGTTGCTGAGCTATTTAAGTCGAAGAACGAACGAAGATAAGGATTTAACCATTATGGGCGTGGTTTGATTATTATTATTATTAATGATAAGAAATAAAATACATAAATATTGTCTCTACATTTATGTTAACATCAATTACCTTTAAAATAAAATAATAACAAAGCACGTATCATTTCATGCAACACTTGTCATTTAATTAAATCAGATTAACAACGATACACTTAACACCAATAACATTGTTTCCAAATTGTTTCATATTTTAGACACAAAATTTACATTGTTTTTTGGCGATTCATATCATATTCGCTCAGATATCAGCGAACACAATTGACAATATGATATTTATGTTTCATGTAATAATAACTATCAATAAACTTTGATAATATCCGTTTGACAAATATGATGAACTAAGATGTTAACCAAAATATTTTTTCAAATACAATGTCGAGATTTGTCATTCGTTTTTTTATGTTCATAAATACAATTTTGTATCTTAGTAAGAATAAGTCTGTTATCTGTTACATAACATATCAGGAATTCAGTATAGCTATCAAATGGCTAGATGAAAAGAATAATTTTCTCTTCACCATAGTTAATAGTATTTTTTTTTAAATGATATCCTGCACAAAAGTTATGTACGATAAATGTATTGGATGGAGGATTACATTAATTATTTTTGGCAATGAAGCAGGAACATTACAAATTACAATCTTGAAATTTCATAGCAATTTTTTTTATTACACATTCCATATAAAGGTAATGTCTTTTTATGACTAAAATACACGACAGAACATTGATGTATAAGAGTTTCCGACACACCGCATATAAACAGTCCACAGAAAAGATCTTTAAGACCATTTTAAGATTCACAATTGACATTTATTAAATATGAGGTAACATTTATAATACAATGCTAACTATACTTCAAGTTTTTCATAATTATTGTCATTACGATATAATTGAATAACATTCGTTTAAATAATGATTTAACACCCATACAAGTATGAACCATTTCCGATAAAAGGTGCCGATTCTGATATCCAAATAGGCTCATAATCAGACACGGATCATTTATCACTTCTATGCAAAAAATAGCGAAGACGAATCATTGATAACAATCGACAATAACAAACTTTAGAATAAAAAATATCAAAATAATAATTTAAAACGGGGAATAATAAAACGAGCGAATAAAAAATAACTTGGCGACTGATGATGACATACTGTTTTACTTACTTGAGCAGTATGAATTTGAGTAAGCGAATAATTAACTAAACTAACGACGAATATTGATTAATAATAAAATCCAGAACGAGCTAACAACAAGTGGGCTTTGTTAAATCCATTTCAGATATAAAAATACTATCCGGGCGACTAAATTACTAACTGAGCAACTAAAAATACAGAGGGGGCAGCTTTAATATTAAGATATTTTCGATTTTTCCAATTGAGGTATAACATAACGAACTACAAAAAAGTTCACTCTGAGCAAAGTTTGTGAGCTGCTGTATTAATGATTATTGGTTACTGATATTCTATTTGAGGTCTTATGTTTTATATTTTATGCAAACTATAAAATGATTATTATTAACAACACCAAAAAAAATGATACCCATTGGACAAAAATGAAAACGAGGCCGGGCTAGCACTTATCTACTAGTGACGATGAGTAGTAGAGCTCCTCAACCCTCATACCAATTAATGTTCCATATAGTATTGATAAGAAAAACACTTTTTTACTGACTGAAGCGTCTTTTTTTAGGGCTTCGTAGTCCAACGGAACCCTTATAGTCTCGCCATGTCCGTCTGTCCGCAGTTCAGCGCAGAGTTAGGTGTTAGAAAACTGTAATTTTAACTCCTCGACAAAATGGTAAAATAAGATTTTGAGAAATATTTTTTTAATATACCTGAGTAAACATACATAAAATAAGCAAAATAATTGTCATGTAAATTTTTGCACAATTTAAATGCTTACATACATAGTAGGTATATACGGAACCCTTCATGCGCGAATCCGACTCGCACTTGGCCGGTTTATTATTATTTGATTTAAGTAAACGCAAATTGATTATTATTACTTTTTCGTAATACATTGTTTAATTTAATTACCTATAAGAATATTTAGTGTATCTTCAAATAGTAATTTCGTAAGATGATTTTTTATTTAAATGTGGCCTCATAATACGCTACTTCGATTAGTATTTTTCAAAGCAGTTTTTGCATTGGAAACACTTCATTTAAGATTAAATACCGCTCAGTTTGTAAAATCAATTGGCTAAATATTGAAAAAATGCAGGACGTAATGTTGACACTCAATCAAAAATTAGGTCGCTCATATATTATAAAGCTTCTCATTTTGTATTTAAAGTAACTCAAATTATTCTTTGTTAGTTGCTGATCTGTTGATTTCTCGGCACTCAGTCGCTCACTTAGTAATTCTATAGCCCAATTTAAGTATTTTTGACACTTAAATCATTAATTTACAGTCGCTCGTTTAAATACTACCCATTTAAAACATGGATGATCTATATCATGATGAATCCTATTTTAGTGGAGCTTACTATCGATTTAACTCTTGCAGAATAAATGCAAACAAGGCAAGGAAGACATACAATACATCGCACACAAAGTGTATCATTACAATTAAAATTTTGGATTAAAGAAATACATGAAAAAAATACATTCTTAACCAAAACCTAGCGACTTCACATTTATAAAAAAAATAATTTTAAAAATTAAACCACCTACAAAAACTGTCGTCTATTTAGGAGAAACTAATTCAATAGCAGTAGTATAGTACATAATTTTGCAACAAATACTTCACATAATAATAATATCACTTGTAACTCTCACTTAAAACAATGACTTACTGAGGGCGCGTTCCACTTTGCATTTACATCACATCAGTGTATTTTTAACTAGAACTGAAGTTGAGCACCGTGAGCGCTGTAATTGGAAATCGGAACATACCCTGATATAAAAATAAATTGAGCTATTAGCGGACCATTTCATGGCAATGGAAATGTGAAAATGTCTTCTAACTCATGTAATATTATCATAATAGTTAATAATAACAATAAATAACAAGCATTTGTTAGTAAAATGAATATCCGTGAAAGATCACAACATGAAAACGTCTGGCACCAAAGGACCAACTTCTTGGAATAAATGAATTATAATAAAAATTAAGAGGGTTTTTACAGAGACAGATGGAGATTAGCGTTTTTGGCTAAATACTCAATTCTCATGACGATGCGACGTCACGCGTAATTAGGTATTCATAAGAGATCAGAAATTTCGCGCGGGTGGGGTATCGGCACCGGGGTAATGCATTCATACTTATTACAACGTCAAATAAGTCGCATAGCAAGATTGATATGATGCGACATTTTGACGTTGATTAAATTAGTCCTTTATTGAACAGCGGAAAAAAAAACTGCAATAAGGCCGTTATCATTTGAAAGCTATAATTTTGGGTTAACGCCAGAGCCTCGTCCGTTGTTCAGCAGAGTGTACCGCGCGCAGGTGAGGATGGCTCAGCCCTCCGTGATAGCAGTTGAGGACTTTTACACCCCTAACGGCAGACCCACACAGCTCGGCTTGACATTTGACAGCTACACTTGACAGATACTATTCGATTGACGCCGCCGCGGCCTGACATCCGAATCTATACCAAACTAACTTGTGATCAACTTAACGCCAAATCTTTTTTAGGACAAATAAAGTAATGAGGACTGTGTAAATGCTGGCGGGCTGTGTGGATCCACCGCTAAAAGAACCAAATTGAGATAACATTTTGTTATTAAAACGACATGTAATATCGCGCTTTGAGGTTTGTAAATACGCGACAGTGTGGAGCAAAGCAATATAATGTTTTAATAATTTCACGCAGAATAACGAACGAAATAATTAATTATTAAAATTATACTAGCCGTTGTTGTTAAACATTTGTTGTTTCATTTATCATTTATCATTTCAATTATCAGTTATTATCATTTACCTGCCGATAAAGTTGCCTCTTTGATGCCAGTATTTTAGTAATTGTTATCACTTAAAATGTATCTTAGTTTTAAGAAAAATAAGAAACTATTTTAAAAATGTATACAGTGGAAATGATTTTGTGTTTAGTATTAAAATATGGTTAGCACAGATACAAATAAAATTGCCTACTTAACCGAATACAAATTAACTTCTAAGCTGATAAATAAATTATTGTCACAGAGTAAAATAATGCATTTGTTCATTACTTATATTGTAATATTACTTGGAATTTTTCTATGAAGTGGCAATTGGCGCGATATTCTTCACAGCATCCCAAAAGAAATTTATTTGAACTTAACACGTTCCGGGACACTACTCCAGACACAATAGATGTTTTATTGTTTTCACGCCTGTAGGCGGGCACTGTCCCGGAACGTGTTAACAGACATACAATTTTAGTAGCAAATTGTCGCTTCAATACATTCTATGAAAAAGCATTTTATTCGAGAGTCCAGGATCCAGGTTATAATAATCAAATAAAACACATCCAATAGAAGTTTCACTATAGATTCGAGTTTGAGTAATGCTAAATCGAAGAAACATGAAAACATCAAAGGATATAGAAATCCCGAGACATTTTCAACAATCGTTCGGTACGATCGAATCCATTACATTACAGTTATTGTCAGAAAACGTTATAACTTTCTAGATTTGCTTCGACTTAACTCAATAATACATTATCGCCGAACGACATAACTAGATATATAACGTCTATCGTGATCTGTGTTGATGTCTACGAATCAAGTGCGTGACGTGTTAAATTTTAGTGCGCCTTCACATTAGAGCGACAGCAGTGCGTCGCTCTAATGTGCAGTGCTTACTGCTGACATCTATGTATGAAATTGACAGCAGCGCGACTGTCGCGCTGCTAAAGTCGCCTAAAAGCTAAAAGTGAAAGCGCTCTTATAGCTATTGGGACCGTACGCGATGACAGCGTCACAAACTATTGGAGGACGTTGAAATGACTAATGGCTGGCTGTCATTACGAAGAGTTATTAAACCAAAGTTATTTTAATAAAATATTGTATTATCCATTTATTCTATTCAATTACGTTAATCTATAGTGTCGGTTTAACTTTAACTGTAACAAAATAATGCACGGATACGCAAATTTTGTACTACATTTGCTAGAGAAATGGTGATAGACGTGGGTTTTTTTTTTTGGTGACTGCGAGCGCTGTCATCGATTCGGGTTCCTACCTACTTCGCGCACAGCGAATAGGTAGACCGCTTGCCCCGCGCCCCGCCGCCCCGCAGGCGAGGTCTCAATGAAGCGGTTTACCTAAAGGGACGGCAGTAGCAACTGATACGCTGAAATACAAAATGTAGACACTCCAAAACAATAAATACCTATATTTGACTACAACTTCTCCTTCGATTCTTTACTATAACAATACGTGTATGCCTCGAGATCTCCATAAGTCGTCTTTTACCTGTTTATCGTATGCCAAGCCAGTTTTCAGCGATGCCAAAGTAGTATACCGTCTGCGCTATGCCGAAAAGTGGCGCAATCACGATCATACGACACGCGCCCCCTTTGAAGAACGCTGTTACCCCTTCGTATTTTAACGTTTTTCTGAGAACAAACAATGATTTTTTTAGTCATCAAATATTTTATAAATTGCACGTGTAAAAAGCAACTGTGTCAGACCAGGAATCGAACCCTATGGTTTACGATACCCGGGCGCATGTTTATAGCACTCGGCCAAACATATAACTACTCATGCCTATACCACTCGGCTAAACATAAGCAAGCCTATTGAATTTTGCAAGTGCTTTCTTTAACACGTAGGACGTATGCGTAGAAGTGTAACTTTTCGTATACACACCATTAGTCAAATCTTGGTTTTCGACATCATGGTCGGTAGAAACCGCTTCGCTTGCCTAAATACGAGTATAGATATAGCTTGAAATTCGATACCAAACATTTAGGCACGAGCAGGATTTGAACCCACGACCTTTGGCTAAGCAGTGTCTATGTGCGTCACTAAGGTGCCCTAAAATTGCACTGTAACTGTGAAAAAAAAATAAGTGTTCTTTTTGTTTTCCGGAAAATTAAACCAAGGATTGTACATATAAGTAAATTTTTCCCCAAAAAAATATTCTAACAGAAGTATAATGAACGAGTAAGATTGATATCTAAAATCAGTTCGTCATTATTTGGCTTCAGTGTTTTTTGCGACGTTGCCAGCTTACCCTACCTCGTTCACATTACGCGCGGCATAGCGCACGCTACGTTGCCAGCTATACGACAATTGTGATTGGCCGCGTGTAGGACATACCGAGTGCAAAGTGATAATTGAATTATTTTAACTGAACCTAGACAAAAAATGCAAATTTAGACAAAATCTTTTCACACTACCTTTATTTATGCAGAATGATTTATATCCTTAATTTGCCGGAAACCAAAAATAACACATTGTATTTATTCAAACTAAGCAGGTATACATCATTGAACTACTATTACTAGCGTATGGAACTGACATCACGAACAAATTTTGTGCTCCCTAAATTGATGGCCCGGTCATCAACTCGTAGTACAAATCATGATTCGAAATTCAAATGTTCAAAGAAAACGCCACAATCTTGTAGCCGTTTTTGCGACACATTTTTTGCTTGGCATAGCTTCTCTATACGTAGTAGTAACAACTCACTGGTATACATATACTTACGTGATGCAGTCCATGATGGAGTTGTAGGTGCGCTCGCCGCTGCCCTTGGTGAGCGTCTGCATCCGCGTCTTGACCACGTCCATGGGGTTGACGAACAACGCCGCGAACGAGCCAGCTGCGCAACCCGAAATGAAGGACCACCTGGAGATAAGAGTTCAAGTATTGTAGAGTTTATGAGGTGATGTGCTATCACTATCCATTTTTTTTATTAAGACTTACTCCGAGTAAATTCAAAATTTCAAATTTAAAATCTTTATTTCAATTTAGGTCATGAAATGACACTTATTAACGTCAAATATAAAAATTTTAATAAATGAAAATAAATGTGCGAAACATGTCTCCTTATCTTTTGAGCCCTACCAGCATAAACAACTTCCACAGTCAAACTAAAAGTAAAAGTGCGCGCGCGACCAAAATCTATGGAACAGTAGATTTTTTCTCGATTTGCCTATTGGTCCCATTGTAAAGGTTGTTCATATTCTTAAGTAGTCAAATAATTATGGAAAGCTCATGAAAAAATTAAATTGTCTGTGGCGGGGAATCGAACCACCGCATTATGAGCTGTCTGGGCACATGCCTATACCACTCGGCTACCCAGACAATGGCAAGCCTGATTGCAATTTATAAGTGCTATTTCCATCGCATGGGCTGAATGGTGTGGTTATTTATTCCTGATGATGCCGATGCAACTAATAATAACAAAAAGTAACCGAAACATAGTCAAGTGTGCGAGTTCGAGTCGCGCTTAGTTTGTACACAAACCAGCAAATCGCACGATGCGAATTCGCAACGTAATAAAGAGCTAGTAGGTGTGGGAAAATCTACGAACTCTCAAGACCCAGTCGGTTATCATCACGTGACCGTGCTTACTTATAGATGCTTATCGGCTTTTACGAAATAAACTTATATTTACCAGAAAACTGGAGCAACAGCGCCAGGCTCCTTAGGTCCCAGGTCATTCAGCGTGGCGAACAACGGGAAGTAGACTATACTGAACGAGACGTCGCGGCCCGCTGTTGCGGTCACGCCCTTGTAGAGTCCTAAAATGCCGCGCTCTCGAAGCAATTTCTTCGTCAACTCCAGTGCTGTGGTGCGCTGGAATGTTTTACCCTCTGGAAAATAGTATATGAGTGTGTTAATTCGATATCAATACTTGTGAGCTTATGATAATGATTACATATATTTTATAGTTTTTTTTTTTATAGTGTTTTGTCACCATACAAACTTAATAATATAAATTGCACTTGTAAAAAGCAACTGTGACTCTATGACAGACGAGGAATTGAACCCCGTGTCTTACGCATAAGACACATAATATGTGCGTAAGACACGGGGTTCAATTGTTTACTTAGATAGATTATCCAAAATAGAGATCTCCCGAAAAAATAAGAATTTATTTATCGTATCGAAAAAATAAAATTTATACATGATGAAGAGTTTGGTGTATTGGTTAGCGCTCCTGACTATTACGGCCGTCACGGGTTCGAATCCCGTAAGGGGCAAATGTTGGTGTGATTATTAGCATGAACATTTGTACCTAGGTCATGGATGTTATATGTATTTAAGTATTTATGGGAGGCACCCCCGTCATAATCGTTGTCTGGTACTTCGTAACACAAGGAAAAAAAATCCTTACCACGAAACCAGACAATTGGTGTGTTGTCTGGCGCACATTTATTATTATTATTTATTATCTATTCTTACTTGAGACTGTTAAGGCGTTAACAGACCAAACGCAGGGCAGAAAAAACACAGCAGCTGATGTTATGATGAATACAAATAAATCATATCTGCTAGAAATCAGATGGATACACACCCTTGCGTGTATCTATCTGATCTCAAGTAATCATATTTAAAGTATGTTGTAGCTTGGTATTCAGTTTAAAATGTCGAACATCAGTAGGTACATAAAGTTTATTAACACATTAAAATAGTTGACATTGTTTTAATTTGTACAAGTTCATGTTTATTAATATGCTGGCAGAACTCCAACGAGTGGGATCCTGTGTGCGTGAAATTACCTAGTATCACGAGATGAGCCGTAAAACATAGTAGAAATCACTGGAAAACTGCCATGAGGTCTATACAGCAGTATTAACATTATATTATTTAAGGGGAGAAAGCGACCCATTTCGTTTATTATGGTAAACGTTGGACACCAGGGGTTCCCAAACTTTTTAAGCAGATAAATAATGGGTTAATTACCAGCTTTGGCCTGCGCGGCGATTCGGCCAGCGTCCTGCATCTGGATCTTCAGCAGTTCCATGGGGGTCGTGATCACGATCTGACACGCGCCCGCCATGCCACCCGCCATCATTTGTCGCGGGATCGGCAGCGTACTATAAACAAATCATGAATAAATATTGAACAACATCGTATACATTGCTCGGATTCCAATGTGGTGTATAATCACTTACGAGTACTTATATGGGGTCACCCCCAGTTAGGCTATATCCAAATTTAAATAACGCGTATAAATGCGGTAGGTCTACAATACTTTTTTTGAAGTCGCCATAAATCAATGACACATCCAAGTGCACCCAGTGAGTCTACATGCAAAAATTAATGACGCCTATAAGTGCTCAGTGGATTTATACGGAAAAATTAATTACTTGTAAGACACTTAGGTTATGGAAAACCCGACCAGAGACATAACCCGAGACCGAGATCTCAAGAGATGGCGGCACCTTGAAAACCGGCGAGCTAGCCACATAGTTATTACAATTGAGACTATTTGTCAATGGCTAAATGGGCTGGACATCAAATTGATTGTAAACTTTCTATGTACCTCGATTAACTCGTCAAGGATGTGTAAACGAGACACAATAAAAATTCCATTGTTATGCGACTCTCGGCATTCGCTTGATACCTGACTGATTAAATGCAAATAAATCATTCAAATCAAATAAAAAAAACTGGTTCATTAAATAGATAGAGTATTTTATATCTTAGATTTATCAATGTGGTAACTATAAAAAAAGATAATTTGGCCATAGTGAAAGGTTTTCCTTGTGTAACGCACACGAAGTCGATATTTTGGGGCCGTACCTCACCGAGACGCCATGGCAAGCAGCCAATTTTGAAATATAAGGTAGCCAAAACGTCGCTAAGTTATTTGGTAGCATACATTTCAATAGTATCTGTTTAGATACGTAGCCGGCGGAGTCCCCATGGCGTTTCGGTGATGCACGGCCCTCAAAGTTGACGTACCCATCAGGCATTGTGAGATAGTGTCTGAACATATCGTTGGCAGCCAGCTTGATGGCTTTTTCTGGAGTGATCAGGATGATGTTCACGGCGGATCCGCGGTACATGCCGAAATATCCCTCCGCGGCGTACGTCTTTCTGAAGCAGTCCAACCTGGAACATAAAACAATGTTTGGATAAATGCAACGCTACGCTATAATAGCGGTTAAAATAAAATACATCACAACATATTTATGTACCTACAAGCATCTTTTTCGTTAGATAGCCAGACATTTTACCACGTTTGCACCTAATGTTAAGTGACAATGTAGCCTAAGATGGGCCATGGCTGCCTAGAGTGCCTAGTAACAGCCTATTCACTCTTCTTGAAAACGTCCAAATTGTATTTGCCAGTGATCCGTTTCTGCCGGCAGCGAATTCCACTCCCTAGCGGTGCGTAAAAGAATTGTGGACCGAAATTGTTGATCCTTTAGTCTTAGGCCCAGTTTTTTCATCAATAGTAATGGTAAAGTTACGTTACCAGCGGTTGAATATTTACGATTGTGTGTGTGTTTTGAAGAAAAAATACCTTAACCAATTGTCAGAATGGCAGTTTTAATGATAATAAATTTTTTTTTTTTCAAAACGTGTGTTTTGAAAAAAAAAACATTTATTATCGTAACAAACGTAAATATTCAATCAACTTTACCATTACTACGGATTAAAAAGCCCTTCTTTCTTTTCTTCTTTTCGAGTCAATGGCAATTAAACTTTCTGCGCCCAAAAAGTGGCAACATCAATGGCCTTCTGGTAGGCGTTGTAAAGGTCCTCTTGCGTGCAGGTGGCAGGAGAGGTAGGGCACGACATTAAGTGTGGCATAGATTGTAAGGCGCCACACTCGCACGTGTCGTCCTTATTGAAGCCCCACTTGCCCCCTTTTCCTGAGTTCATTGCACCTGCCTACACCTGAACGAAGTGTGTTCAACGCCTTCCAAATGGGCCAGGGGAGATTGTGACCCGGCGGCAGCTTCTCAGCTATGGAGATGTATGGGTTGTTGGGGGCGAACTTATCTGACCACAGCTGTTCTTTGGCCTTAGGTGGATCCACGCTAAGTGGCTCGGTGTTACGCATAAAGGTGCGGCGACTCTTTAGACGTGGGGGTGGCGGTATATGTCCATACAACGGGTGCCTGCTATCTTCTTCTTGCTTGAGCCTTTCGATGGAGCATGAACTAGCCCTTAGGGGATTGATACTTAATCCAACGGAATGTTCAGGGCGTTCAGATATTTCTTCGAATTCCCCTAAGTACCTAACTAGGATTCTATTCCTTTCCATTGTCATGTTTATCGCCTAAAGTCAATGCTATCTTTACGACCTTTCTACCTATTGTCATACAAAACGATAAACTCATATCTAAAATCCACAAAATGATATATTAAGAAGTGATCCTTGACATATTATGTGTTTAGCAGCCCCAAATCTTAAGCCCGACTCGTTATAACGAGGAGATTGTTACCTAGGCATGGTTTGAAAAGAAAAGAAAAGAAAAGAAAATACATTTTTTCGACTCACAAACATATATACAATACACTGACACGTAAACACAAATACAATAAACAGACACACACATAATTACATTTACATTAAGAATGAGCCGAAAAGGCACCCTCTCAGCATTCATCGTGGCAGCAAGATGCGCATGCCACGACACTGATTTTCAGAGGGTGCCTTGTGGGTATAGAAGGTTTGGTATTATAATACCAAACCAAGCCTAGGTAACTAGTTAAATAACTACCGACGCCGAGTATAATTTGAGTTAGCCAGTTTATTAAGCATCTACGAAATACTCAAAATGGATTTTATATCGGCGAGAACTGAGGAATAAGCTATTATTAAACTAATTTTGTATTCTGTAGACTTTACAGTCTGGTGTTTTGGCGATTACCAGACTTCGTTAAAATATAGGCCACTCGTCGAGTAAAAATCGATTTCTTGGGCTGTAACGTTCTCCAGACGTTGGCATTAGTCAGGATTTATATTGGCACACATTAGAATGTAAAAGTGCCATAGGCTTTTCAGTCGATAAATTACCAAAATTCTTTCATTCATCCTTGGAATGCAACCTGTATCAGATAATCGGATCCTACTTTACTCCCCTGTTGCAGCTTGAAAACGATGACATTCATGTAATTCATCATTGTCGTTTGATTAGCGTGACGTTTCATGTGTGAATAGGCCTTTTTATCATCAAAGACATCCGACGAGTAACTCTTGATTACGAAGATACAATAACATCAGGATTAAGACTCAGTAAGAAAAGTGAGGCTTATTTTAAGCATTAACATTTCATCTTTGATTTATTCTAAAACTGGTGAAATCTCGGGGTAATATCATGTATTCTATAACTTCGTAAATATATTGTTTTTCAGCCACTTTTATTCAGTCAGTAATGGATTCGCGTTATCTTTTCCATTCAATAAGCATCTCCGATATACTTATCTATCAGTGATAAGCGCACGTATTATATCACAATAATAACAACTCTGAGAAGGATGCAATAATATAAGCAAATATAAGCTAAACCAGTTTTACTTGCAAGACTAGTTGGTTGGCTTTGAATTAAATTTAAGATCACAAGTTCACAAGTATACCAACTTATATCTTTAGACATAACTAGCGGTCCCAGCGAACTTCGTTTCGCCCCCAGCCTCGTTTTAAGGATAATTCCCACGGAGCCCGAGACCTTTCCAACGAATGCAAAACCGTGGAAATCGGTTCGTGCGTTCTGGAGTTATAGCGTCAGGGAGGAAAACCCGACTTATTTTTATATAGTAGATAAAAACGACAGGCATGAAGAATATAGAAGGCCGTGAAATATTTGTGCAAAATAATCGAGGTTTATGCTAGTTACATTGATAAATGCTGGTCGGTGCTAAAAAACCGGCCAAGTGCGAGTCGGACTCGTGCACGAAGGGTTACGTACCTTGAATAGATAAATAGGCAAAAATTCACGTTTTTTGTATAGGGGCCCCCTTAAAAAAGTAATTATTTTATTTTTATTTAATAAGTATTTTGTGAATATTTCAACTGCCTACCTTTTGCCATTATTGATATCGAGCAAAAAGGGCAAAAAGATCGCGTTTGGTGTATCCCCGTATTTATTAAATTTTGTTTTTAGTATTTCTCGTTATAGCGGCAACAGAAATACTACTTAATTAGCGAAAATTTCAACTTTCTAACTATCGCGGTTCTTGAGATACAGCTTGGTGTCAGACAGACAGACTGACGGACAGACGGACGGACAGACGGACGGACAGAGAGACAGCGAAGTCTTAGTAATCGGGTCCCGTTTTGGCCGTTTTTTCGGCGCGCTAAAAGATTATTATTTTTGTGAATTGCACATGGCCTTATACCGAACCAGTAAAATATGTTGCACTGGCTGTATGCTGTAAGATAGTTCCACTTACATGTTCTTATATTGTTTCTCTCCATTTGGTCCGATGGTTTGGTTCTGCAGTCGGGTCTTGACCAGATCTAGGGGAAATACGATGGACACTCCCACTATACCGGCGATGCCGCCGTTTACAATCTTCGGCAGCAGTCTGTGAACAGTACAAATACAATAAAATTCAGTGTTAAATCCACCTTTCATACAAATTTAACTTTTAGGCCAACCAGTTGAACCAGTACGTTTGGTGTGAACCATGCCTTAAACGGCCTATACAAGTCATGTTTATTTATTGTTTAATTTTTAAAAACTACAATAACCAAATGTAAGAAAAATACCATTGGTTAAGATATTTTTTCTTCAATAAACACACAATCGTAAATATTCAACCGCTGGTAACGTAACTTTACCATAACTTTCGATGAAGAATTTGGGCCTTAGTCGTCTGTCGTACAAAAAACCTAAATAATAAATAGACATGACTTGTATAGGCTGTAAGGCATTGTTCACATCAAACGTATTGGTTGCTGACTGTGAGCGCGCATTTGCAGTTTATCGGTTTTCCATTATAAAACTTCTCGTTCAGACAGAAACCGGCTAAACCTTCACGCTTTCGCAATTAGATTTGCGACAGTGAACAAACTACGTTTGTGTAAACGATACCTAAAATAGAAATAATTTTATTGGAATGTATAAGGGCTCCTACTGTTGCAAAGTAATTTATGACATAATATTTTAATAAACTTGATATTAATCTACTTAAAGGTTTATCATGAAATATATAAGGCTACTAATAGAGATAATGAGTTGTAAAAGCAACAATTAAGATTTGATACTAAGATAACAATGCAATTTTAAATAATACTTACGAGTATGTTATAAGAACCATCATAATATTTATTTATCTAATTGGTCTTAATTTTAATCCAAAAGCATTATTTATATCTCTACACTATTATATCCTCTGTGCTCTCTACACTTTGAAATTGAATGCCACTCTAGAAAATGTTAAGTTGTTAAAATATGCATAATTTTTCGTTTCCAAACAAGTCAATGTCAAATATCTCAAAAACTAATACATTGATCTTCAGTGTAACTAATCTTCATACACAAAAGAGCTTAAATTATCGTAATGGCTGTATGTATTACTCCAAGGTCGCAAAAGATATACACATACAACTATTATGTATGTAGTATGTACACAATTCTTTGCTGGTATAGAATAGATATAATAAATTGTTCGAACAATTTGCGTAATGACTGAAATAGTGACCGACCCTACATATAAATTAGTGTAATTGACCCTCATGTGGCCATCAGGATGATGTATAAAAGCAATTGCAATTGCTTTTACTGGTACTGGTATAAGGCATGACTTATTGTACCAACAATAACTGTACAATGAAATGAATGTTATTTTTAGAATTAGGGCAAATTTTATACAAATGCCACGGACGAGACAAATGCATAGAAAGGTACATGAAAAATAAATTAATATAAAAAGTGTATGGATGTAAATTTTAGAATATATTTTTTATTAATTTTCAGTTCGTTTTTTTATTTAATTTTGATTTTGTGGTGTTTTTGTTTTTAATTTATTTAGAAAAAAAAGAAAAAGAGTCCTGTAAACTTTTTCTTTTTATAATATTTTTTTTCTACTATTTAGAAAAAAAATGTACTAACGAGAATTGTTGAGGTGGCTGTGGTGGTTGTTGTGGTTTCGAGCCCATTTTCGATTTTTTTTCCCCTTTTGTCTGTAAGAAAAAAATATACCCTATGAAGTGTTTCATAAAAAAATATCCAGATTTAGCATCCTACAACTATTTTCTACTAAAACAATAATTCATAAATGTTATAAAATAGTGGACATAGGCCCAAATTATGGTACAAATTCATTCAGGAAAATAAAAAATAATTAATGTGAAAAAATAATGCTAATGCTTTACTTATTTAATTACTTTGTCAATGCTTGTACGTAACCTGTTGGGTACTAATTAATAAATTAATCAATATTTTTTAATATTATTGGGTCATTTAAACAAAAAAAGAAAAAAAAGTAATAATAAAGGTCCACTAAATCCATACTTACAGCAAGCAAGCTTTTGCTGTAAAATTTTACGTAATCAAAACAATAATATAAATAACTTACCTGGTTTAGAACACAATTTACATGAATTTTTTAAATAAAATTAAATGGGCATGGTTGAATTTATAAAACTAGGGAAAAGGAAGTCGGAAACTATTGAAGAAATGGAAATTATTGAAATCGATAAAATCCAGTGACAGTTTGAATGATTTTTGAGTATGACACTGACATTGACGTTTCAAGACAGCTGATGGCTGCTCTGAATATAAGGACAGAGCACACACGCGAACTAACGAATAAGGTTAACGTTATCCAAACTACCGTTATTATTACTTAGATTCTTCGTTTTTTATAACGATTTTAGAAGTGTAGTTATTTTTTGGCTTAGCAAATTAGCACCAGACCAAACCCCTGAAACTGCTTGAACGCAAATGCGGCGATGTGATGCGACGAACCAATGCAGCGATGGCCTGCGACTATAGATGGGCGCCTACCCGGATATAAACCCAGCCACTGGATAAATATCCAATCCACGCTATTTTAACCCACCCGATTCCAATTGATACCGGGTATAAATTAAAGCCTGTTTTTAAAAATTAAATGAAATATTTTTATTGAAGTTTGTCACTTTTATGGGGCGATTCAATTTATTTTCAAGTAGTATAAAATACTGAACTATAAAAATGGTATATTTTTATTTAAATCCAAAAAAACTGTCATTTAGTTGCAAATACGGTGCGTCCCTGCATTTTGGCAATCCCAAAGGGGTAGAGGAAGACTGTGTAAGGTTAAACAGTTTTACAGGACTAAATTTTATTCAGTGCAGTACATTATGTGTATTTGTATATCTAAGAATTAAGTACGAACTAATTTTATAAATATATTACATATAATGTGGTTGAAATTTAAGAAAGCTTATCGACAACATTTACTGCAATAATGCAGCCTAACGTATCGATGTGTAAACCATAAAGCGTTTTACGAAAGGTCACGTCAACGAGTTATTCTGAAAATACTACGAGAGTATTTCACCACATTAAAAAGAAAATGAAGTGCTCAGTAAATTCATTACTTGTCAGCTCTACGATCACACAATGACCATAGTCACACAAGCGATAAGTATGCAAACAAAAACAATACCTCTCCAACCCGTCCCTTTATCTTTTTATCTACCTGGAATTGCCACGTGCCCAGTTCTATCGCCGTTGGCTATAACTTGCCAGTTTTTAATGAAATTTCACTGTGCGTAGTGTCTTTGGTATAACTATTTTTACAATTTCTCGACCGACGACGGATTTAAGGTAGTACTGTCAAACATTAAGTTACAAATGTAACAAAAATCGCGTAGAGTGCAATTATTCTTATGTAATACTTATAATATAAGAATGCTTTAGCAATTAAGGAATTATATGTCAAAGTGTTAAACGTGCTCAAAATATATTAAACTAAAATACTGATGCAAAACAAAAAAATACGACGAGATGCAGATTTACATTGAGTGCTGTCACCGCTACCAAGTACCCCGTCATCAAGTGAAATATTGCAAAGTTGAGAGTTGTCCTTTTGTCTCTGTCCTTTTGTAAGTTATACTCATTTAAAAAAAAAACGGTTGTTCATACTACTCAACATTATCCGATTATGTTAAAACGAATAATATACTTAATTTATGATTTTTAAGTGAATATGATGACTGACTGTATAGCATAAACGATATTTCTAATCATATTGTAGGTCTAGGTATTTATACACAGCCAACTGATACTCAAAACAATGAGTATTCAACGTAAATTTAATAAATACCCTGCATTTTTAATAAATACCCTGCATTCCTAATAAACACCCAGGTAAATTAGGTAAAAATCAATTTTTACCTACCGGGTGGGAATAAATTGGATAAATATCCACCGGATTTTTACCCACCCGCCCATCTATACCTGCGACAAATACAAAATAAACTGAACCGATTTAAAACTAATTCGCGTTTCATTTTATCACGTAGCTTGTACCCCTTGCGCACTTTTATAAAATAATATCATTCAACATATATATAACACACAATAATAAAACCAGAAATGGTATGAAGCGGATACAATGGAAGGGATTAAATTATTCTGACCTATGTAGTTAATATTATGCTGCCACAGTTATCGTTCCTCCCTACACGAACGCACCTTGTAAGTTGATAGTACGATGCAAACTATGAATTAGTATGGGATAAAGCAGTTTAGTTTATCACTGAAAGTTTTAATGGTATAATCGTGATGATTTGAAATACACAAATATTTATTTGCTCAGCTCAGATTATTTAATCAGCGATTAGGTTGATTTGAATTTTATTGTGTCATATCACCGTAGACCGGCCCAGTCTTGATATTATCGTACTTTGCGAGTACATAAGAAAGGTGGAAGAGATTGTTCGTCCGTCTAATATCGAGTAGGGACAATGATGAGGGCGATTGCTGCAATACTACAATCTTCAGATAAAACTATAGCAACATGTTATATATTATGACTTTATCTGGCGAGCCCCAATTACTTTATCAAGAAACACTTAGAAAATGACAAACCAAAGATTCAGTACATTTTAAGATAACATAAATCAAATGTGGATCTTAAGATACGGCGATAAAGCTCGTCTTGCAACGTCATTTATCTTGGAAATGAAAGTACAATAATGGTTTATGTGAAACTTTTAACTATACTATACCCATTTTTTGCCTTTAGGGAATTATAGCCGTTGCCTAGCAGGGCAGTCCCTTTCAACATTATTTTCCGTGTCTAAACATATAAAAGATCCAATATCTCTCTATCGGGGTATCACATCGACACTTGATATCGTACAGTGAACAATAGCAAAAAACCGAAATGGCTTCCAAGATTTTGGTAAGTAGCCTGTAAAAGTGCAAGTCTGATACTTTTAAAACTTAGGTAAAGAGATAGATTAGCATAGCATAAAACATAAGACAGTCTTATTGTCTACTAAAAGCAATCTCTTCCAAACAACCGTCTACAAATAAAAACATTTCAAACTACAAGAATTTGGCTAACGTAGGTTCCCACGTTCTTAGAGTTCTACCGTGACCAAGTTAAATCGTGTTCTAGATTATTTGCCTGGCGTTCGTTGCTGCCGCCGTAGCTACAACGAAACCAGACAAAAGGAGTGTTGGATATGACACTGCTGGGTGGAACGCACTGGCGGGTTGGAACATCCCTTACCCACCAGCACCTCATAATCTTGGGGTTCTTGCTCATGGTAAGAAAATAAAGATTGAATACTTCATATCATAATACCCACTTCATTATCTGCACCCTGATCTCTGATCAATGATATCAGATACTTTATTGAGCGAACAAGCAAGTTTATGTGACAAATTGACAAAAGCTGGAAAATTAAGTCCTTGTTTATGGTACCAACAGTTGGGTTTCCTGCTATACACGCTGACCATGAAAGTATTTTTTCAGTGGGGCCTCCATCAGACACCAGTTCTGACGTGGCCGGCGCCGTGGCTGCTGCCAAAGCTGCTGCAGCCGCAGTCATGGCAGCGCAGCACGAGGTAGCAGCTGCGAAGCACGCCGCTATAGAGCAGCAAAGCATCGCCAGCGCGAAGGAAGTTGCTGCTGCTCATGCTGCCCACAAAAGGTACCACCTAGCTCACTTTCTGATACATCATTATGCGGTTTTTAGCCTTTTCCGTGGTGGTTTTGGTACCCATTACATGTCACTTACGGCAGCTATTGCTACTTCTCATCAGACCTCCTCTATTAATACCTCTATTATTTTAGTGAGGAGGCAGCCAGACACGCCCGTGCTCATGCTCTAGAAGCTGCGCAGGCCGCGGTGCAGGCCCAGACGCAGCTTGCAGCGGCTAAAGCACGCGCGGCGGTAGCGCAGAAGATTGCTGCAGCCAGGGAAGCGGCCGCTGCGAAAGCGCTGCAGCGTGCTGCCCATAGCCAGGCTGCTAGGCTGCATAACGCTGGTAAGCAAAAACTAATCACGTCAAGTCACATAATTTTGCTGTTCCGTTCAAGTTATAATAAGTTTCCAGTTTATAAACTAACCCTGGATATGACCCTCTACCGCTTTAAAACGTTGAAGTCATGTGGTATTGTTCACGATACCTTAGATAAAACCTACAAGTCCAGAGTATTCGTCTTTGTTACCGAAAAAGTGTCACAAGTAAAAACTCACTGCGAGCAATCTTCAAGGCTCTTGTGGTGGAATTACCGACTTGTGCATTTTAATGAATAGTATTAACTTCCGAACCGAAGACCCACATTCAACTTCTTTGACTCACTCGTAATCAGTATAGAGGTAATTAGTATTGGATGAATTACCCGCATGTTGTTTCTTTAGTTACACTTCGTATGTAAAATAAAATAATCAATCCTTTCCTCTCGACTATAATCTCACCTAGTTAGGCTCATGGTCACTTGAGTCTCATGGTCTATTTATGATGTATCGAGCTGAAACGAGTGAAGCATATTTACTCGTCCTTTGAATTCCTTTGTCCTAAAAAATATTAGCGTGTTCCTATATTTCCTTCATCATCTAGGTGGTTTGTCTATCTTCGACTATTAATTTGTTATTCTTGTATCCCAGACATCGAATCCCTCAAGCTGTCAGTGATCCAGAGCTCCGGTGCTGCCGGCGCAGCTGGTGCAGCTCAGCATGCTGCCACTGCGGCTGCTGCAGCATTGAACACTGCTGGATGGAACCCCTCTTGGCCTAAGGCCTGGCCTTCCAACGCGTGGGCCCCATCTTCAGGGCCGTGGGCTTGGTCTTAGAAGTAAAGATGAGCGATCTGATCTTGGAAATGATTATCGAGCTTATGTGTATGATTAAGTATATTGTGTAGGTTTAACGCAATTGTATGGGGCTTAATTTAGTTAGATTATGGTGTTATAAGGCTATGTACATAAAGGAAGTATATGTATATGATTTTTGGTATATAACGGAGGGTTTTGTAGAAAAAAGTTGTTGTAAAATTATTTAAATTTACCTTTTCAACTCCAATGTATGCTACATGTTATCTTATCAACTTTTTGACGAATCTCAGGTGTTGATTAATCAAAAAAATTGATGTATGGATAGATAGATAACTCGATTTTCTTTAGAGAATGCAGGTTAATTTAAGTTTATGTACACTTATATATTTTACTGATACTTCCTAAGCAATTGCATAAGTTCCTATAACGTGTTATGTTTGTATTCTTTTGATAATAAATGATTGTTCCTTTATAATTAAAATACTTTTGTTTAACCCTATAAATTCGTAGATAAGTTTAGAAAAACATCGTAATTGATCGGAAAATCACGCCTGCGCGGTTGCCCAGGCAACGGGAGAGAGGCTCCATCTGCCGAATCCTTACAGCATCCCTCATCTGTTCTTCCCGAGAGAAATATTTCCCTAAAATGTAACATTAATATTCTGTGAATGTTTTGGTGAAACAAATGACGACTAAAATATAAGGTAAGCTCAGTGTAGATGCACCTTAAGAATTAGGGAGATTGAGTAAACTGCGAGGGTGTGGTCAAATATTCAGCAGCAATCTAAGTTAGTTTCATAAAACCACAAGTAAGTAGGTACAATAGCACTACATTAATGATAGGGAGGGTGAAATGTTGTGAACCAGCGAATAAGTTGAGTGTTGGAGGAGCATACGTAAATTATTTAATTAAATCCACCAGAAACAGATTTAGAACTCAATGTTTCAAAATGCCTATCAAAATCTAACTAAACAGCATGACTTCGGCAGTGATTTTATATGCATTTTAGAAATACACCTCAAGATTACACATTTATGATCCACTGATTCTTAAACGTTACAAATGAAAATAAATTATGAATGACGCATTTTTGTAAAAAGAAGGTGCCTGAAAATAGTCTTCTTCGTTTTAAATTACACATGCAAATGCCCCCCTCCCGATAATCATCACAGGCGTATTGCGTCCACTGCTTTAAATACATACGAGTCTTCTCTATAGTTTTTAGATGCAATATACAATAATATTATGTAATTTCGCTGGTTTAAACAGATAAATCGATCTCACTGGGTCATCCCACTCAACCATGTCACTCTACGTGATACTGGTGATCGCCTGCTGCAGCGCTCTCCTGGAGGCTGCAGACCCTGACAGAAGAAGGTACACCAACCCCACATACTACAATGTGGGGGGTGTGCTCTCTAGTAACGAGTCCGTCGCATTCTTCAAGGATACTATATCCGTAAGTACTATATCAAGTCATGAAACAATTAGGTGCTGGTATCCTTCCAAACGGTTTCTTAAAATTTGTGCTTTTTAATATTTTATGGGTTTATTTCGATATCCTATGGGTATGATCTTGTATTTCGTCAAGGTAAAGGCAGTTCATTAGTCACCGGGCGAAGACGAACATAGCATTGGATCAATAAATACTGACTCTGACTACATACCCAGTAGTCATCGATAAATCCTAAAGACGAAATGAATGCTAAGTTATAAATTTCACTTATAAAAAGCAACTGTGTCAGACCATTAACACTGTGTCTTTAAACACTATAAAATCAAAAAAAGAAAATTATAAATACATATGTAGAGAAATCATCGCTAGCTTGATTTTCAGAATCTAAACTTCAAAGACCAGTATGTGCCTCGAGGAGTGACTTATCACGACTACTCCATATTGATGGATCCGAACCCCATCAAAACTGCTCTCAATGTTTGCAAAGACCTCATTGGACATAGGGTAAGAACTACCAGAGCTTTCAAGCAATTTTTTCATCGAAATATTCTGGTTCATAAACGGCTATCTCCACATTTTTAGGTGTATGCGGTGGTGGTATCTCATCCGCTAACTGGCGACTTGTCACCAGCAGCGGTGTCGTACACAAGTGGTTTTTACCACATACCAGTCATCGGGATATCTTCAAGAGATTCTGCTTTCTCTGACAAGAACATTCACGTGTCTTTCTTGAGAACTGTTCCACCGTACTCCCACCAAGCGGATGTGTGGGTGGATGTACTGAAACACTTCAATTACATGAAGGTGATTGTGATCCATAGCTCTGATACGGATGGCCGAGCTATTCTTGGGAGGTGAGGTTCTTTGGTATCTCTAGACTTAGGTATTCATTGCTTCAATTTATAGTGTTCTTACTATTCATCCGCAGATTCCAAACAACTTCTCAAAATGTAGACGATGATGTGGATCGTAAGGTGGTCGTAGAGCAAGTGATAGAGTTCGAGCCAGGCTTGGATTCCTTCAGTGATAAACTGATTGAGGTCAAGAGTGCACAAGCCCGAGTCTTTCTTATGTATGCCAGGTAAATGAAACGCCTAGAATATTATTAAGAGCCAAGATCCTTTACCGCATCTAGTAAAGTTTAGATCCGACTGTCTTTGAAGATTACTTACTATAAATTACTTGTTTTTGACGTTTTCCTATCTGTAGCAAAACAGATGCAGAAATCATCTTTCGTGACGCGACATTCCTCAACATGACGACAGCGGGATATGTATGGATGGTGACGGAGCAGGCTTTGGATGCTGCCAATGCTCCAGAAGGGCTCTTAGGATTGAGATTGGTGAATGCTACAAACGAACATGCACATATTCAGGACTCTATGTAAGTGTATAGACCTCTAGTAGGCCGGCAATCTTTAATTCTATATCTGATGGATGCAAGGTTAAACTTTTTTCTTTTCTAGATATGTTCTCGCTTCAGCCATTCGAGACATGAACACCTCAGAAGAGATCAACGCACCACCATCAGACTGTGACAACTCCGGTTCTATCTGGACCACAGGCCACCATCTCTTCGACTATATCAGGAAGCAAAAGCTGGAAAACGGTGCAACTGGTTACGTGGCATTTGACGACCACGGTGACAGAGTTCATGCTGAATACGACATGGTAAATGTGAGAGCTCAGGGCGAACACGTGGCTGTCGGGAAGTACTTTTATTCTAAGGTATTCTTTTTCATTTACTTTTGCTGTCATCTGAGTTGATGGAGGTAGGTCAAGTTAAAATTCTTTTTTATTTTGTAGGAGACACAAAAAATGCGTTTGGAGTTAAAGGAGCATGAGATTATATGGATGGGACGAAGTCCATCAAAACCTGAGGGTTTTATGATACCTACGCATCTCAAGGTAAGCTAAAATAGTCATTATTACGATTTACTAGTGTATTTACCATGTGTACCCAAATTATTGGAATTGTTCTCCAAAAGGTATTGACTATTGAAGAGAAGCCTTTTGTCTACGCTCGAAAGATTGACGACATTAGTGATTGCACACATGAGGAGATACCATGCCCCCACTACAATGCAAGTGACGAAACAGGTCAGTACAAAATAATCAGTGATTCTAGAATATAATAGCACCTATTTAACCGTCAAAGCTTTCTTACAGGTCAAATGTATTGTTGCAAAGGATTTTGTATGGACTTGCTGAAACATCTTTCAAAGGTTATCAACTTCACCTATTCATTGGCTCTCTCCCCTGACGGTCAGTTTGGGAACTACATTATAAGGAACTTCTCTATGCCTGGCGCGAAGAAGGAATGGACTGGATTGATAGGTAATATAAATCTAACTTTACTTTAGTTTTTGATTTATACGCTGTTACTATAATTAAGCCGGTTTTCAGGCGAATTGGTATACGAAAGAGCTGACATGATAGTAGCACCACTGACAATAAATCCTGAGCGAGCAGAATTCATCGAATTCAGTAAACCCTTCAAATACCAAGGCATAACTATATTGGAGAAGAAGGTATAAACAAATCTGTCTCAATCTTCTGGCTCGCTGTATATTAAAGGTGAAATTTTATTAATCATACATTTTCCAGCCATCACGTTCATCGACGCTTGTATCTTTCTTGCAACCGTTTTCCAACACTCTTTGGATCCTCGTAATGGTATCCGTACATGTGGTGGCACTGGTGTTATACCTCTTGGATAGATTCTCGCCATTTGGGAGGTTTAAGCTTGCGAATATCGATGGCACGGAGGAGGATGCGCTTAACTTGTCAAGTGCCATTTGGTTCGCTTGGGGAGTGCTTCTTAACAGTGGTATTGGTGAAGGTGAGCTACGATATATAATCATGCTATGGTTTAGAATGTTTCTTAACACTCACAGTGTCATATTTGAATTCTTAAAGATGAAATAAGAAACCAAAAATTGCGCACGGGCGGAACTCGAACCAGCATCTTTCTGGCTTACCGGGCCAACTGCTCTTCCAATTGAGCTACGGTGCTGTCAATTGTCAATTGGAAGAGCAGTTAGCCCGGTAAGCCAGAAAGATGCTGGTTCGAATTCCGCCCGTGCGCAATTTTTGGTTTCTCATTTCATCTTTATAATCATGCTTCTCTGTAAAAGTATACAATATGCACGCCAACAATACCTAGAGATATTTAAATGCAGTTACTGCGGAGTGGATATTTTTATTCTCATTACGTGTAACCCATTGTTACAGGCACACCTCGCAGCTTTTCAGCAAGGGTCCTTGGTATGGTTTGGGCAGGTTTTGCGATGATCATCGTCGCCTCTTACACTGCTAACTTGGCCGCTTTCCTTGTGTTGGAAAGGCCAAAAACCAAACTTACTGGCATAAACGACGCTAGAGTAAGTGGCCGTATAATGTTCAAGCTTATTATGGTGTAATAGCTATTAGATATTATTGATCTAGTCCTTTCACCAATCATGGGAATGTTCCACAGTTGCGTAATACGATGGAAAACCTAACTTGTGCAACAGTGAAAGGATCTGCCGTAGACATGTATTTTAGACGGCAGGTGGAATTGTCGAACATGTATAGAACAATGGAAGCAAACAACTATGATAACGCGGAGCAAGCCATTCAAGATGTAAAGAATGGGTACGTAAACATGTAACACGTGACTGCAGGAATCTGTAAAGAGTGTCTGATAAGATTTCAGATGCTCATAGATTCTTATTTTTCAGAAAATTAATGGCATTTATTTGGGATTCATCTCGACTAGAATTTGAAGCAGCTCAAGATTGTGAGCTGGTAACTGCTGGAGAACTGTTCGGCAGATCTGGATATGGCGTGGGTTTGCAAAAGGGCTCACCGTGGGCTGATCTCGTCACATTAGCTATACTGGACTTTCATGAAAGTACGTACATAATACTCATTAGAATCATTTAGCAGTAAAAAAATTCCACGACTAAAGAACGTTGCTTTATTGTACAGGTGGTATAATGGAATCTCTAGACAACCAATGGATATTACGAAACAACATGCTAAACTGTGAAGAGAATGAGAAAACACCGAACACTTTAGGGCTCAAGAACATGGCTGGGGTGTTCATACTGGTGTTGGCTGGCATCATCGGAGGAATAGTGCTAATCGTGATCGAGGTGGTCTACAAACGACACCAGATACGAAAGCAGAAGAGGATGGAGATTGCTCGCCACGCCGCCGACCGGTGGCGAGGCGCTGTTGAGGTAAACAAGGCTAAGGCAGAAACCATTCTGGATCACTACAACATCAAACAACAGATAGAGAGCAAAATATAACATCCTGTGATAAAATAATAATAACGACGTAGGCGCTCAAGTATTGTTAACGACCAATATAAAGTATTTATTCAAATAAACACGTTTCACGTTCATTAGCTTGTTAATTTTTACCGTCACGATAAAGTTGTCCCTGCTGCTTATCTGAGGACCATCAAGTCGCTGGATGTGATAGAATTGGTGTCGTAAGTAGATTTACATCTCTCACCGTAGTTTAATCACTTGACCTAGGTGCATTTATGATATGAATCCATCACTTTTCGCTAGCTTAAATAGCTCTTACTGTTCCCAACAGGTAGTTACATTTTGAACCAGTAGCAACATCGTCCTGACCACAAATATGAACAGAACCATTCCACTTAATCTTCTGTCTGACTTGTGCCTGTGTGATCTGTCTTTAGGAATGCGTCGATAGACTTTAGAATAGCGTGAAGGCATGGTATTCCTCTATCCTGTATGCAATGCAAATCTTCTTGCCGGAATGCAATTAATTTATTTTTGTATATTAAATGAGTTGTACTTTCAGAAACGCAAGTCGCTCCGGGCAGCGATTCTACCTTCACAACGGCGGATCAAGTCAAACGGAGTAAAGGAGGCGGGAAGCATCAGTCTTGCGGTGGACCGCGGGGCTCTGAGGAGACGAGACGAGCCGCGTGTACCTAGATATCTACCAGCATACACTCCCGATGTGTCACATTTAGTTGTTTAGGTGAGAAAAAACTTAGGAAGGTTGGGAGAAAATGTTACCAAATAATACATGTGTTGATGTCCACCGTAATATAAGAAATTTTAAGGCCTAAGCCATAAATGAGCTTTTAGTAGGCCTACCACTACGGTGCCTATCGTGATACAGCGAAAAAAGTACCTTACAGAATTTCTGTGAAACAAAATAAAAAACATATTAGAATAACCTACATAAATATTGGTTTCGTATAAAATATACTAGAAGTAGAATTATTGATCGTCGGGTGTTCTTTCACTATTGGCTATAAAAATACAGGCGCCATATTAATAAGTTTAGATAAAATAATTATAGAAAACGAACACCATCTAAATTAAATATTTATAGGTACATATAACTAATGAAGGTCGACAAATTATCTAATGATTTTATAGGTGTTGTACGTTTTATTTCAGAGTTTATAAATGTGTGTTGTGAAATATAATTTTAAAGTGCAATAAACTGTTTTGTTTAACTAATGTGTATTATTAAAATGGATATGAGTGTATTCTGTTAAATAAAACATCAATTTTAACACATCTATATATTTACATAAGAATTTTTAACAGTGCCATAAGGGAATATACATTGTACCCTATGTATAAGAGCTATGGTGCTCTGTTAATATTTGCCAAAAGCAAGCCAAAATGTTACATTGCCAGGATTGATAGAACACAAAGTAGGAATGTATTGTACATTGCAAGGCCGCGACGTCACACCACACTGCGTCCAGCCAAATCTTTACATCGATTTGGGTCGAAACAGCATGGGATGCTGCTGTGAAACCTCGGCCTTACAACTTTCAAATATTCCCAACTATCCGGCGGGTAGTAAGAAGCGACAAATTAAAAACCAGTAACAACATCCAAATAGAACTGGGTAAACAGCGAATACAATTAACATTTTCACGTACATTAGTAATTTATGTCGAATATACTGATACACGGTTGTGCTTTAGTAATACTGCATGTCTGGAGTGCGATGACATTATCTTTTGAACAGTCACGACTATCCGAATATATACGTTGTATCTAGTAAAATGGTAACATTGTCTTAATTAAATCGTTTCCAAAAACCCTATAAACTACTCCTCTAAAATACATAGAACGTGCTACGAATGAATTGTAACAATAAAATACTCTCTCAATAATATTTTAAACGGGACACGAAGCGGGCGAAACTAACGTACAGTTAAGAGTTATTTGCGGACAGAAATCAGTAATTCACATGATTACACACATGTTTCATTATCTGGCGACTTAAGGGTTCATTCATCAGTTATACATCTAGACAGCGATAAAATTGTACGCATTATAATTAATTAGGCAAAGGAAAACACGTATTTTAATATTATTATAGTTCTACTAATTACGAATTGTTTTTTTTAAATATGTTATTAGTAGTAACAAGTGTTTGGGGTTGTTTAGTCGGTGAATTTACGGTTAGGGTTGCGGCCGAAGAGCGCGGTACGAATCTCGGGCAGCAGCTGTTGAGCGATGAGCTCCAAGCGGGACTCAAGGGTGTTGCAGATCTGTAAGGCAATGTTGTCATGATAATAATAAATAATATTCTTATAAGATGAAAAAATAAACCAAAAATTGCGCAAGGGCGGGACACGAACCCGCAACCTTAGGCTAACCGGGCCAACGCTCTTTCCGATCGAGCTATTGTGCCGTCGGTCCGACCGCGCGAAAATTCTAGTCTCTTATCAACAGAGATAGGCCAGGTATGCAGGAGATATTATAGTGCCCAGATGTGTGCGCAACACACAAGTGCACTCTCTGTTCCTTCGCTCTCATTAATTCGGTGAGACGACATTCCGACATGACCGATGAGAGATCAGGCGCAGGACTTTTGGGCTCTAGCCGTTTGAGAATATTTTCAAGACAGAAAACCCAGAAACTTTCTGAGGTTGTGACGTCTTGGGTGGTGACCAGCGAACTAAGCCCTACACTAACGAGACAGTCAACATTACATTACATGTAAGTAATGTTTTCATATCAGTACCAATAGTACCATTACCATGAGTTTACAAAGGTTTTACTCGCTAGCGACTACGTAAAAAAAGTGTATGGAAAATTGCACAGCTGTCAATTGCATAGTGGTCAATTGCAGAACTTAAAATGTTTATACAAAAAGTAACGTCGTCGCTAGCGAGTAAAATCGCACATAAACTCATGGTAACGGTACAGAAAACCAACCATCGCCTCACACCATCGCTAATTCATTGGTATTCGACAACAAACGGTATGTAGATTACAGAACTGTAGTAGTGAGCTATGTGGTTCAACACTTCAACGATTTTGATGACGTGATTCGGATTTGCTCAATGGAAGTGTAGGTAATACAACGTCACATGGTCATGCATGACGGAGTCATATGATTACAAAACTTCCAATATAGTAGGAGTTTTTATTAACTATAATACACAAACAGATTGTAAATACCACATCATGCATTTAGTAAATAGCATTATAGTCATTCAGTGAATCCTACTACTATTATAAAGGCGAAAGTTTGTAAGTATGGATGTATGGATGTTTGTTACTCTTTCACGTAAAAACTACTGAATGGATTTGAATGAAACTTTACCACAATATAGCTTATACATCAGAATAACATATAGGCTACAATTTTTGAGGTTTCTAATGTGAGGTCGTAAAAAAACACATTTTTTGCGCTACTAGACGGGACGAACCTGAAGTCCACGCGAACGAAGTCGCGGGCAAAAGCTAGTCTAGTATAAAAGGTTGAATATTAGTAACAATGATAGTACTTACCTTATTAAGTTAGGTACTAAGTCACTATAGTGAAATCAAAAAATAATAACGATTTCCAAAAAACAAATGAAAATAACGATGTGAAGTCAAGCTAAACAATACCCACACATGATAAGAAAATGAGCCGCAACAAAATTGATAGTATGGTTCAGTAGAATGAATATAAATAAGAAAAATCATTCACAAGAGAACACAATGAAACGTAAATGAAAAAGCGCATAAAAAAACCAGTAAGTCGTGCATTTGTACATGGTTAGTAAGTATTAAACAATCAGGTTCAGAATGGATGAAAGTAACCAAGTCATGAAGATGTCCAATGGCACTGAAAATACGCGGCGTGGTCACTGCCACCTTAAAAAAACAAAGAAGCTTGCTCCTCTCGTCTAAATCCTTTATGTTCGAATGAACTGACACCCATTTTCGTACCGTGTGCGCAAGCGATTTTCGTTTGAAAGTGGTAAGGCGGCAGAGACCTCGACCTTACATGCGTGAGTAACGAGCAGTTTGTGAGTAGTAAATAATTAGGTGTTATTGGGGCAAATCGGAATTCACCCAACGTCCATTCAACCCCACTCTCTCTCCGTACAACACAAAAAAGTGCTCAAAAACAGAATATAGCAAATTAAATTAGATCTTACCTTTATGCGTCCCTTGGCCGCAATGAGTTCTATACCACCGCAGGTCTCCGCTGGAAGGTTGTTCTCAGTGTCGATTTTGAGAAGGACATCCTTCTTAATCTTGGCCTTGTAGTCTTGCTGGGCCCTGCCCAAAATGGACTCGACTAGGCTCTTGTCGGCCTGTCGGATGCGGATGGTCACGTTTGATTCCATGAGCTGAAACAATTTAGAGAAATGTTAAAGGAGGTGACACACCATGGACGGTAGTACCTGGTCAATAGCAGCCTATAACAGTTTCAAAGCGGTTAAGGATTTGGCACATTGTTTGCGGTCCGGTCAATTAAAAAAATTGTTTGCATCAGGTCAATTTAATTTGGACCAGACCACAGACCACAACCAGTGTGCCAAATCCTTTACTGAACGGGTCAGCGTTGAAACGCCATATTTGGTTTTTCATATACTTCAATGGAATAAAACGTAGAAATTAAAATAGGTTTCTCATGCAGAGAAGACCCTAATAATGTACCCTTGTTGCGAAGCAATTAATAAATATATACAAGTAGTATTTCACTGAGACCTCTTGAATAAAATAAAGCTGACCTACATAAAAATTGATACAGTGCCAACTACACAAAGTAATGGGTCTATGTAAATTGTAATGCTAGGAAATACATAAAATGCTTAATCCGGTACGTAGTCTATGTGATTGACCTGGATGAACAAATCAGAATAAAATATGGTGTTCTGGAACTATTTATAACTTATATTGAGTTTGAAAGCATTAGTTTTTATTTAAATGAGAATAATATTGGCTTAGTACTACTATCTCTGAGGTCCTAGGTTTGATACCTGACTGAATCAATATAGAAATAAAATATTTGCTACTATACATATTGTTTCAGGACTAAGGTTTTCTGGTCTGGGTGCTAGAACTGTTGTTTATGATAACCATTTATGACAAGGTGATTTAGCTACTATGGAATCAGAGCAATGTACTGTCGAGGCTTCTTGCGCCTAACCACCTTAAGAGATAAAATCTCTTGTACCTAGCGTCTTCTTTTGTGTAAAGTGACGCCCGTTTTTGTGTCGTGTGATCAAGCGATTATCGTTAAAAAGTGGTTAAGCACGAGTGACCTCGACAGTAAATAACAAGTGATGTTGACCAATATGAACGTTATATTTACCTGGAACAGGGCCTGTACAATAAGTGTGACCAGCAGATCTGAGTAGAGCTTGGTGTTGCTAGGCACCTCAGCCAGGCGCTTGCGGGCCTCGTCGAGTACGTTGCGTACGTGGTCTTCACGCACTTTGAGCACCTTCAGACGAGCTTGGTTCAGCATGTTCGATGACTGACTGTGGATAAAAAAAAACTCGTATGATACTGGGATTGGAACCACTGCATACTGAGACATTAGGACTCATACATAAACCACTTGGCCTTCCAGACATATGCAATGTTAAAATTTCAGATCACTATCTCAAACGCATAGTCTGTGTCAAAATATTAACTACTGTTTGTGTAAATAATTTAATGACCACAGTTGTTTTAATCGGTTTCATTAAGTTTCAGAGTAGATAATCAGATCATTTTTACCAATGTTTTTGGCTTGACCTATTTATTTATACTAAAACAATTGTAAAAAACATGTTTTAAAATGTTCATTGTAATTATGTAGGTAGGTAAGAAGTACTAAATAGTAAGTTTGCTGTAGTAATAGTAGTACTTCACAATAGAAAACTCACTTTGAGTTATCTCCTGTTAGATAAGGTCTTATAGGTGTGTTATCAGATTCATTCAACTTCAATATTTTACATTTGGAAGGAATAGAGTTATGTATTGAGGTAAAGTTTTTCTTATGATTTATTGAGGCAAATGGTGGATTAAATATGCATGCAGTAATAAAATTACACATGAAAAAATCAAGTTGTTTGTTAAAATGAATATTCCTTGTTTTATAGGTTACAGTTTCGTACTGAAAGTAACCTATGGCCTGTATTTTTCTCAGTATATTTCAGTAACAGAACTATTTCATAAAAAATCAAACAAACTAAATGGATCCGTTGAATAACATAAGTGTGAATTGAATTTGAGTTGGTCTGTGGTGTAAGTATCATGTGACTGTGGTCATATTTTAACATAAAATAGGGTAAACATACCGGTTATCGACCGTTTAAGCGACTTGTTGACTTCAGAGTTGATTTCTATAATAATGCTGTACGTCAAGACTTTGGAAAAAAAAGGCATTTGGGCTTACAATAGTCTAGTTTCATAAAACCTAACGTTTATATACGTAGCAGTGATACATACTTTTTAAAAAATATATATTTGAAAATATAGCAAATATACCGGTTATCGGCCTTTTTACTCAGTTATCGTCCACCAATGCACTGGTTATCGGCCACCTAATGCTCAGTAGGAAAATGAGTGTTATTCAATAGCTCATAGGGCTCATAATAGTATGAAAGTAAAACAATTTATAAATTTAAAAAAACGGTATATTTTTACTTTCTTCTGCAGCTTAAAAATACAATTGCGTAAAGTTATATGGGCATGATCGATCATACATACCTCATTTAATACGGGATTGAGTCGGGATTGTTTTATTTATCCTATCCTATTTAAAAAAAACAAGCACAATTCCAATACCAAGCAGCACCATCACCGGTGATAAAGGCTCAAGTGCTCATTTATTTGTGAACTAGATTCGCTCGTATTTTAGAGTGCCAAATTTTATTAAAATCCATCTGGCAATTGGAAGCATAAATGTTATCAAACATAAACATACAAACATTTGTGTGTATCAGTACAGTCAGAAATAAGTTACTTTATATCATTTATCTTATCAATTCAAAAACCTAAACTTAGCCGGAGAACATTCACAACCATGCCCAACAAATTAAAGACCAAAACGGAGAAAGACAACTATATACAAAACCTGAAAACCAACATAACAAAATTGCAAGATACTCTAAGGAACAACATCACTGTACAATCTTTAAGCGACAAATTGGAAGAGGCAATCATAAATAGCCTTAAAACTCATGAAAAAACCCGAAAAAAGTCGAATCACACAGAAAAGATCATTAGCGAACACACACATAATTTAATCAAAAAAAGATCGGAACTCATGCATACCAAGAACAAAACCAAAGAGACCAGAGAGGAATTAAAGAAGATGTTTAAAGAAACTAACAAATCACTCAAACGGGACTACGCCAAACACAGAAGAAAAGTCATAGAGAAAAACATGCTTACTTTCAGAAGCTCAAAAAGGGCCTTTAAAGAACTAGCTACGCACAAAAATTGGATTCAAAGTCTGATTAGCGACAAGGGAGAAAACAAAGATAGGGAAAGTATAATCAAATGTGCTACGGCTTTTTATACTACTCTTTACGAGAAACCACCAGAAGATGGGTCACAAAATGATAAGGAAGATAGTTGCAATAGTAGAACAGAGGTAAACAAAGGAGATGCACCATCAGTAGACCTAATAACAGAAAATGAAGTAAGGACCCAAGCCAAACTACTTAAACCCGAAAAGAGCCCAGGCGATGATAACATCACAAATGAAGCCCTAAAAATCGGAGCGCCAATTCTGGCTGCTCTTCTATCGGAACTCTTTAACCTAGTTCTAGAAAAAGAGGAAGTTCCATTACAATGGAGTAAATCCAATATAATATTACTATATAAAAAGGGGAACCCGCTCGACATAGGCAATTACAGGCCCATTAGCTTGTTATCAACAATATATAAACTATTTTCATCAATCATTTTAAGAAGAATAGCTCCAGATATTGAAAAGAATAAGCCAATAGAACAAGCGGGCTTTCGACAGCATTACTCAACGATAGACCATATCCACTCCATAGAGCAAATAATAGAGAAATATAAAGAGTTCAATAAACCACTGTATTTAGCTTTTGTGGACTATTCCAAAGCTTTCGATAGCATTGTACACTCATCTATATGGTCAGCTCTAAGAAATAATAATGTCAACAAAACATATGTCAATGTCATAAAAAACATTTATTCTAAGAGCGTAAGTAGAGTAAAGTTAGAGAAACCAGGGGAGGAGTTCAAAATTGGAAGAGGAGTACGTCAAGGCGACCCGCTGTCTCCAAAGCTATTCATAGCAGTGCTTGAAGACATTTTTAAAAATATTGATTGGACCAACAAGGGAATCTGGATGACTAACGGTAGATTGGCACACCTGCGATTCGCAGATGATATTGTCCTTTTAAGCGAATCGGCGACAGAATTGGAATCTATGCTGCAGGAATTGAACACTGAAAGCAAAAATGTCGGCCTGCACATGAACGCATCAAAAACTAAGATAATGACAAACAGCCAAAAGAAAACGATAAGTGTAGATAATAAACCGATAGAATATGCAGAGGAATATGTGTATTTGGGGAAACTAGTATCTTTCAAAGCGAACAGCAATGAGAATGAAATAGACAGACGAATAAGTACAGCTTGGAAAAAATATTGGGCTCAAAAAGAGATTCTAAAAGGAAAGTACAGCCTCAATATAAAAAAGTCAATAATGGACTCTTGCATTCTCCCGAGCCTAACTTATGCTAGCCAGACATGGGTCTACACTGAAAAAGTAAAAAACAAAATTTCATCATGCCAACATGCAATGGAACGAAGCATACTTAAACTGAGGAGAATACAGAAAACAAGAAACACAGATATTAGAATGAAAACGAAATTAACAGATGCTCTTTTATTCAGTTTGAAACAGAAGTGGAACTGGGCAGGACACCTGTCAAGATATAAAGATAATAGATGGACTTACCAAACAACCAAATAGCTGGGCCCAAATGGCAAAAGAAATGTAGGAAGACAGAAGAAGAGATGGGCAGATGACATAATAAAGATAGCAGGAAAGAACTGGATGCATATGGCAAAGGATAGGGAAAGTTGGAAAAAGATGGAGGAGGCTTTTACCCAAAGCGGGATCACTTATTATAATGGATAAGAAATTAACTTATGTTAAAAATACACAATATGTTTTAAGTGAAATAAATAAAGCTTTAATAATATCATTTATCGGTCTTAATTTTCTAGGTCGGAAACAGATATTTTTTTACCAGTATTCGGCCGCCTTTTTCAAGTCGGCCGGAAATAGGTTTTGTTTAGACTATTTATCGGCCGCCACACTTTCGGTATTTTTAGAGGTCATATCTTTGGAACTATGAGGTATACGGGCGGCCGGAATCTGGTCTCCACTTCACAAAATTATAGCTGTTCACTATTATAATAGAATCTATGTTGATGAATATAAAGTTTCCGCAATATGAGCAAAGAGAAATGACGTAAGTAAACCGGTTTTGCGACCACCCGGTCGGAAAGTAGATTTTTTAACTAAACGATAACCTATTGTCCGACCACCAAAAAAAATACAAATTATTTAAAGTTTGGTCAGTTTGGGCACTTGAATATTGAAATTAAACATGCTAAGTACCCACAAACCATTCCATTCACAAATAAAACAATCGTAACACTTAAAAACTCAATTTTGAAAATCAACCCACCTGCTATTTTTTTGGCTAAATTTGCCACGCGTCCACATACCAAATTTTGAAATGGCGACAGGTGGGCTCAGATCGCAAATTTTGAGGATATACCGTTGGATTATAAACCGTAAGGTTCGTCTGGGTCGAATGTCGCAAAATTGGAAAGGAGCTGTCTATACACTATTTATTATTCGAAATAATGTGCGAAGTGGCCGAAAAGGGGTAGTGGCCGGCGAACCGGTATGTTTACCCTACATTGATATCTTATTTAACAAGTTAATAATTCTTTAAATGTTTTATCATATAAAATAATTTAACTGTACAATGATAGTCAATACTAGTAGTTTATGGTTTTACTTGTTGTAAGTAACCTACTACACCTTAATCATGTGACATGAAGGTCTAATTTGTCAGTAACTTAGAGAATCAATGAATTGATGACTCTGGATCAAGTAGTTAGTAGTCCCTGTGAATATGGCGAACACCATTCAATATCTCAGTTAAATAATTTGAATCACATGATCCATAATAAATGTAATAGTCACAGATGTAAATCTGTCTGTCCTCTTATACCTACAGGTCAAGTTTTCTCGCCTGTCAGTTCATGAAAGAATGTAACCATAAGCCAATTGCAGATAATAACCTGCAGCTTGGTAGGTCAATCGTACAAGAGTAAGCTGAATCCAACATACATTTTTTTCTGGAGTTCAACTTGTTTCTCTTTCTTCTCATAGTATTCCATGATCTTGAGCCGCTGCTGCTGCACGAGACGGCCCTTCTCGATGTTGAACTCCTCCTCGGCCTTCGCATCGATTTCCTCCGCCTTTTCATTGGCCTCTTGCTCGATGAAGGCCATCATATGCTTGATCTGTTAAAGAAACCCATACATTTTAACCATCACCATCTCATTCGCAACTCTTGGAACCCTATTAACCAATAATTTGGATGAACTTAGCGCTACATGGATCAATCATCTTGACAAATTTCATGTCATGTGGCGTTTGTCTTGCAGCTGAAATACGGATACATACCTGCTTTTGAACATCTGCATCGCTGAGCGCCATGGCTGATAGATATTATTATAACACCACTAACACGTAAAACAACCGATAATGAGCCAGAAAATTAAAAACTGGCTCGAAGAAGTAAGACGACGCCTATCAGACGTACTACTTCATTGAACAATCATATGATTCCGGTGTTGCCATAAAATAAAATAAAAATTCTACGATTGACTGACTGAACGACTGAACTGAATTGTCTATCACTGATCATGTAAATGTAATGTTGTCTATGTCACTTGTTTGGTTTTTTAACAAAGCTTTGTTTTAGCTTTGTTTGCAACAAGCAATCAGCCAGATTTTCAAAAATCTTATTTTTGACCATTCTGGACAATCAGTAACTTACAAAAGAATAAATTCAGATTTATTGAAATGAAATATGCTTGCCTACAAAATTAACTGAACTTTTGATATGAATTTATTTAACATAAATGGATATAATTAACTTCATTTAAATACATATAATATAGTAGAAGCTTTTTACTCTCTATGGTTATAAATTATAATATAATTCATATGAAAAAGTACAAAAATCTTAAGACTTGATGTGCACAACAAAAATTAAAGCCTTCTTGCATTTGATGTTGAAACCCAGGATTTTTAATAATAATAATCAGCGAACATCGCCAACGCACTTATATTCTGTGGCACTACAGAACCTAGGTTATATAATAACGTAATCCTGGGTTATAACATCACCCTGGATTATAGATGGGCGCCTACCCGGATATAAACCCAGCCACTGGATAAATATCCAATCCACGCTATTTTAACCCACCCGATTCCAATTGATACCGGGTATAAATTAAAGCCTGTTTTAAAAAATTAAATGAAATATTTTTATTAAAGTTTGTCATTTTTATGGTGTGATTCAATTTTTTTTCAAGTAGTTTATAATACTGAACTATAAAAATCGTATATTTTTATTTAAATCCTATAAAAAACTGTCATTTAGTTGCAAATACAGTGCGTACTTGCATTTTGGCAATCCCAAAGGGGAAGAGGGAGACTGTGTAAGGTTAAACAGTTTTACAGGACAAAATTTTATTCAGTGCATGCAGTACATTATGCGTATTTGTTGATCTAAGAATTAAGTACGAACTAATTTTATAAATATACAAATATAATGTGGTTGAAATTTAAGAAAGCAACACTTCCCTTTATCTTTTTATCTACCTGGGATTGCCACGTGCGCAGTTCTATCACCGTTGGCTCTAACTTGACAGTTTTGAATGTAATGTCGCTACGCGTAGTGTCTTTGTAATAACAATTTTTACAACTTCTCGACCGACGACGGATTTAAGGTAGTACTGTCAAACATTGAGTTACAAATCTTACAAAAATCGCGTAGAGTGCATTTATTGTTTTGTAATACTTATAATACAAGAATGATTTAGCAAAGAAGGAAAGATATGTCATAGTGTTAAACGTGCTCAAAATATAATAAATTCAAAAACTGATGCAAAACAAAAAGAATACGACGAGATGCAGATTTACATTGAGTGCTGTCACCGCTACCAAGTCATCAAGTGAAATATTGCAAAGTTGAGATAACTCCTTTTGTCCCTGTCCTTTTGTAAGTTATACTCATTTAAAAAAAGTGGTTGTTCATACTACTCAACATTATCCGATTATGTTGAAACGAATAATATAATTTATGATTTTAAGTGAATATGATGACTGACTGTATAGCATAAACGATATTTCTAATCATATTGTAGGTCTAGGTATTCATACACAGCCAAATGATACTCAAAACAATGAATATTCAACGTAAATTTAATAAATACCCAGCATTCTTAATAAACACCCAGGTAAATTAGGTATAAATCATTTTTTACCTACCGGGTGGGAATAAATTGGATAAATATCCACTGTATTTTTACCCACCCGCCCATCTATACCCTGGATTGAATCATCAAAAGGACAAGATTCACGTCCCATACATTCGTGGACCAAAATCGAATGTGGCGGCCAGTGAAAAAAATAATATATTCTTGTAGATCACGTTGAGGCGATTATTTTTTGGTATGGCGACAACATTCTACAATAAGCGGCCAAGCTGTTATTTAAGTTTGAATGTTTCGTATGCATTGATCCTAAGAACGAAAGTGCCGTCCAATAAAAACAAATGCTGGATTCGTATAGATAACATTCTAACACTCATTTCATATTACGACGACAACATTGTGCAATCAGCGGCCAAGCAGATATTTGAATTTAAATATTTCTTAAGAAACTGAAAGTGCCGGCCAAATTAAAAAAATATCATTTCTTGCTATGACGACAACATCGTATATACAGAATATTCAAACATAAATAACAGTACTGTTAACTGTATAACTGTTATTTATGTTTGAATATTCTATATAAAAAAAAGCTTTGTGCCCATAAAAGAAAATAAATGCTAGATTATTTGAATAACGTCGTAACGATCATTTTTTATTATGACGACTACTCTCTACGGTCAGCGGCCAAGTAGATATTCAAGTTTGAATGTTTCGTGTATAAGTCCTATGAATGAAAGTGCCGAACAATAAAAACAAATACTCGATTATTGTAGGTAGTATTCAAGCACACATTCTAGATTTGATCACAATATTCTACGATCAGCGGCCAACATAATAATCTAGCATTTATTTTCCTTTATGGGCACAAAGTCTTTTTGTATAGGATAATCGAACATAAATAACACATTGGCCGCTTAATGTGGAAGTTCGCTGTGATAATAAGAAATGATCGCCACAATGTCAGATATAAAATATCCGGTCTTTTTAATATTTACCGGCACTTTCAGTTTTTTAAGAATTATTTGAATTGAGATATCTACTTGGCCGCTAATTGTAGAATGTGGTCGCCATACCAAAATATAATCGCCTTAACGCCACTTCCAGTTTTTGGTCCAAAATCACTTTATTGTCAAATAACTGCTTGGCCGCTCATCGTTTAATGTTGTCGTCATAGCAAGAAATGATCACCACAACGTACTCTATAATATCCTACTATTTATTTTCATTAATCACACTTTTTATTTTGTAACATTCAAACATAAATAGCTACTTGGTCGCTTATCGTAGAGTGTTGCTGTCGTCACGAAAAATGATCGCCAAAGTAGGACCTTTACTAAACGAGTATTTTTTTTCAATTGGCCGCCACTTTCAATTTTTTACGAAATCTTCTAACTTAAATAACTGCTTCGCTGCTTATCGTATCATGTTGTCGTCGAACTAAAAAATGATCATCTGGATGTTACCTATAGTAATCTAGTATTTGTTTCTTTTGGCCGGCACTTTCGTTCTTAGAATCAATGTAAATAAAACATTCAAAACTAAAAAAAAATGGGTGGCCGCTAATTGTAGAGAGTTAACGTCATAACAAAAAATGATCGCCATAGCGTGATCCATAATAATCTATCATTTATTTTCACTGGCCGGCACTTTTGATTTTTGATCCAAAATGAATGATGTCCTTTAAAACAGAAGTTCTGTCTTTAAAGCGCATCACACACACTAAGATAGGTACATTAATATTTTATCTTAAAATAAAATATCGCTCTCTCTACTTCGCTAAACATTTTGTATGAACCACCCTTTGAGTATACCAGACGGCTAAGATGCTACAATATTTTTTAAATAAGTATCTTAAGATTAGAGTTGTAAGTCCAAGGTAGCCTACCGAAGTATGCAGTAGCATACCGGTAGACTACGGTAGACTTCGGAATCCTACCTTATGATGCGGTAGCTTTCGTAGATTTCATTTAATTGTATTACGAATTAATTCTAGTTAGAAATAAATGTTATTTAACCTGAATTTGAAACAAATCATGGCATTTTTACTAAAACAGAGACTATTATTTAATTTTAGTTAAATATGTTTCATTTTAAAACATAAAATAAAAAATAATTATTTTTGATACAAAAAGTCACCGCAAAAAAGTTATACAGGAAGTAAAACAGGATTTTCTTTCAACTCAAAACGATTACGAGACTTGGTATGTCACATTTGGTACTTTTCCGAATGTGCTCTAGTTTTTTTTCTCAAGCTGCGGACGAAGCTGGTATGCATAGAATACTACTAGCAACTGGACGCAAACTTGTTTTCTAAAAAAACGTGCTTTAACGATGATTTATTGTAATATCTTGCAAATTCCATAATTAACGTTTTCTACGAAAGCTACCTAGTATGCCGAAGTATTCCGTAGCCTACCGGTAGGCTACCGTGCGTTTTGGTAGGCTACGGTAGACTTACAACGCTACTTAAGATACCGACACCGAGCGATATATTTCATCTTTTCATTATTATCTTCAGATGGCATTTTACGATATAAAATGAATCGCAAGGTCTTTATTGTAGGGTGATAAAGACTGTTAAATACAAGATGTTTTTGCAAAGGGGTGCCGAATTTTTGGAGGTGAAGAGACCACCAATATGAACAACTTTTACTCTGGGGCCATCGTTCAAACATCAATATTTTTTCTGCTTTTACATACATTACCGTCAATGTAGACTTTGACTGATTTTGTATGGGGCACCTAAAATTTTATTTAAGATTTCGGCCATGAACAAATAGTAAAAGTTGTTCATATTGATGGTCTCATTCAGCTTCAAAAATTTGGCAGCCCCTTGCAAAAACAACCTGTATATTATCGTATCTTAGCCCTGTGTGATACCCTAAATTATTTTATATCCACGTACCTTACGATAGAATGCTATCGTATCTGCACCGTGTGTGATGCACTTAATAAAGGTTGAAAAGACTGATCAGTCAGATATTATCGTATCTTAAAGCGCATCACACACGGCTAAGATTGTATTAATTATATCTTAAGCTTTGATCTTAAGATAAAATATCGCTCGCTCGCTATCGCTATACATCTTGTATGAACCATCACAAACGGCTAAGATGCTATAATATATTTATTTTGTATCTTGAAATACCGAGCGATATATTTCATATCTTAAGTAAGATGATGACTGATCGATCAGGCAGGCGGATATTATTATCGTATCCTAATAAGTTTAATTAAGATTCTTAAACCGTGTTTGATGTTGTGATGATACCCTTAGATGCTTTAATATTTTGTATCCACCTATGTTAAGATAATTTATTAATTATTATCGTGTCTGCACCGTGTGTGATGTGCTTCAGGGAGAATGTCAATAGGTTTTTCTATGGTCATGTCATGGTGTGGGTAGTTTGAAAATAACATAAGTAGAGAGTGGTTTTAATAACACTTATACTTTGACAAAAAAATAGTGTATTAATAAAGTAAAACTACATTTAAGATTATAGGACGTTGGATTCTATTGCAACATGCGGAAGCGAACAACAAGTAGGAATGATAATATTCCATCTCTTCTATCTCCTCAACAGCGCTCACACCCACCTCCTCAAATTTCTCAACATCGTGGGCAGGTTAGTGAAATATTATGTCATTTATTGGTATTTACTTTTATATTTTTAGCACTAGACCATGTAAATGTAATTTATATTTATAATTAATCATCATGATTGCAGCTTTGAGTATATAGCCCCTGGAGATGCCATACACGGGCGACCCCCTCCGGCAAAGTACGTTGGTCAACTGTTCAAACGCGTTATATAAAACTACTTGAAGTCGCTACACCGCCATTTTGCATCGTTCCGTATCGCGTGACGCTTCTCTTGAAAAATGGTACTGCACAAGTATTCTCATGTAAAAGGCGATCCGACAGCTCAAATTCGCAACAAGATCGCGTTTCCTACCATAGTTAAGTATTTTTAGTAACTATTAAATGTGTATTTAAGTACAATTTTCATTTAAAGAAAAAACCGTTGCGATACGTAAACGACAGAAAAATGTAAACATGAATACAGTGGTACGGAGGTGAATCGGTCTTAGTGATGTGACTCAACATAATCATTCACTCACTGGCCTTACTGGAGTTAGTTTTATAATCAGTTTTTTTAATTAGATTTTGAATGAATGTTATATTTAAATCTTGTACGGTAAATAATAAAAAAATACTTTCTTATCCTCTGGTCATACGATGTTGAAATTTAGTCTGAAAATGAAAAGAATTGTTGGCTATAAAAATATTTCGAGGTAAAAGGAATACATTTGGTCCGGGATTATGACTGTATATGTTATATACTATATACAGGGCTACAGGCTTACAGGTTAAGTCGACCTTAATCCTGTAAGACGTGGCAGTTTACGTCATGCCTGACTGATTTGACTATCGAACCCTATATTCGAAACTTTACCGTTAAGTTATCGGACTTTTAATTTATTTTATAAAAACTCCCGATTTTTGTCTATTGCTCCCCTTTTTCGTGTTTTGTCCCTCAACTTTGTATTCTTTTCGCCAATTTTTGTGTAGTATATTAGTTGCTTTATTATTTTTAACACTACATCACAAGTAACTGAACCAACTTAAACCAACATACAAAAATTTAACCAACAATATTGAATACTGCCAGTGCTTCAGCTGCAGCAACAGCTGAAGCAGTTACACAATCTTCACAATGTGTAATTGTAAGTCTAAGAGCCTTATTGAAATCCTTGATTGGTTTAAGTATAGATCTGCCAGCTGCTGCATATTTCCTTTAATCACATTAAATTATTGGCTTTTGGGTTCTACCGATATGTACGTACATATCGGTTTTTAACCGACTTAAAAAACAAACATTTATGTTTGGCTTTTTAGTTTTTTTCAAATCGGTTTTTTCATTATTATTTATTATTGTTCCAGGACAACCCTAGTGCAATCCTAATGCAGCCAGTGTAAAACGAAAAATGATTTCTTGAGACAAATATTCGTAGATATGCATTACCTGTGTTATTCTGTCTTAACTTTTTACGTAAATTAGTGTTTATAGAATAGAATAATCAAACTGTGTACTTATAATTTGAAGCTCATTAGTAAATATATATCATATATTAAGGGGCTTCGATTTGGACTAATCTACCTGTTAAATGAATATTTGTTGGGGTTATTTCGCTGTAATGGACAACAATCAATCACCGATCAAGTCACTATGTATCAGGATTACTATTTCTAAAAAATATACACATATTCACAACTTGAATTTATAAAAAATCACATGAAAGAAATTTTCGGCGAGCCTCCATGGGCCTCTAAAACTGACTGATAGCAGCCAAAAACGGTTCTGCTACATCGCATCTCGCATCTCTTTTTATCACACAGTTTGCTGCTAGTGATATCTCGCTCTTTTCGTTCTATTCCACAGGGGTAGTAATTTTATGAATAAAATACATATTAAGGAAAGTCTTAACTGGGTCCTAAAATCTTTACCATAGAATTTATATAAATAATTCCAATTAAATTATCATTTTTTATTGCTTTTCCTTTGTTCGTTCAAATGTTTATGTAACTTTATAATGTGCTTTATATAGGTGGTGCTGGTGACCCTATTATCATACTAGTGGCTCTGTGAGCTGTTGACCTCGTTTTGTTTCAATATGGCGGAAATTTACCTTTTTATTACTCATGTTTTTTACGTTTTCGTCTCGCATATCTTCACCACATTCTTTTTTCAATTTTGCAAACTGAGTCGGTCAAAAATATTCAATATACCTACTTATCAAACCTTCTCACAACATTTCATTAGAAACGGTTGAGAAATGAGAGCTCTAGGCGAGAATCATTCAGTTCATTCAGCAAACTGATCTGACTCATTCTTCGCGTGTCACATCACTATCTTGTTCGTATGTATGCTGCGTAGTTACGTGAAAACTCTGATTGTGTGCGTGTAATGTTTCATGTGTTGAATTTTTTTGTAGTGTGCGTTTATCGCCACAGCAAAATTTGTGTCTGTTGAGTTATTCATCTAATGGTGGTGTGCTGTACGTGTTTACCTCACTCCCCCCTAAAAGTGGCGAAAAAATTTGTTAGACGCGTGTCCGTATTGGCATCTCCAGGGGGCTATATACTCAAAGGATTGCAGTCTTATATGTTATCAAATGACACCAAAGAGTAAAATAAATCTACATTTCTTCTACGCATAGCTTTTATTTTTGAGAATAGCAACTTTATTACGTCAAGTCATAATGGCTACTTAAATTTTAATTATGGATTGTATTTCAAACTTTGTGGGGCAGAAAACATTGGTTTCATTTTTTTTAGATTTATGACTACGTAATTTACGTCTTTTTTGAGCAAATTATATATTTCAAATATTCGTACATGACTTTTGTTCTAATTTCCGGTTTTAACAATATGGCCGCCAGTTGTTTAGGGTAATGTGGCGTTCGACAAAACTGAGTGAAATTGTTATAATATTTATTAGTGACGTAAAGATGTATAAAGTTTTCAGCGTTTTATAGCAGTGTTTGAAGACAGAGACGGTCTTTTGAATGTTTTTAGTTCGTGTATGAAATTTTGAACGCATCTAGATCGTCTTCTAAATTGAACAGTCAACAAACTTTTGTTTATTTCATTGGAGTGGATTTATTTGTTTCTGCCGAGAATACTCGATTATGAACCATCCATAAGTGTCTTGAAATAGTGGAACAAGGACTGACGTCGACACATTAGGTAAATATTCGTTATTCATGAAGAAGCAAGTGAAATTTAAACATCAGGGTCGCCATTGTTTGACAGGGGACGAAATCCTCCGTAAAATAATGGTTTATCTGTAGTGCCTATAGTATTTGTTATTGTAATTAATGTTATCTTGTTTATCTTTAAAATATATGCGACTAAAGCTAAGTGCATACAGTTCGTGTCACTTCATGATCTTCATTGCTGTGGAACTGATAATCTTATTGAGAATAGAGGCTAACCCAAAGTCGCTATCTCTGAACTTATTCTTGTGATTATTCTCTGCTGAAATGACTGAGCTGTAACAATTCTTCTATGTTGTTTTTGTAGATCTAGGTTAGCTTGATCTTTTTGTTTTGACATTTGTTTACCTTATGTTTTAGTTGATTTGCTGTTCTCAGTATGTTTTCCAGCTGTAGTGTTCTTTTTCTATAGATTGTTGTGATATCTAGTTTCTAATCATACCCAAAAAGTTAGTTCAGCAATGCACCATTATTATTTTTAATTTTAACCATCTTACTTCAAAGTATCCAAATGATTAGCATTCATATCTTGTTTTTCATTCAGTAAGCAGATTAGTGTGTAGCCTCGAGTTTTGCAACAGAGCTATTGCTAAATATACCTGTTTAATCAGTTTAATTCAGGGTGTGTACATGACTTCAAAAACCAATTCCGCAATATCCATGTCCAGCCAAGAGGTTATGAAATTGTGTATTCATTGTGAAGTTAGAAGATATTTAAGAAAGCGTTTAATTGGCTGTATGAAATGTAGGTATTGTTTAAATCTGCAGGATTTCAAGGTTTTTGTTGTAGTTCAATGTACTTAATATGACAATAGCTGTTACACATTAACTAGTTTATGACTGTAAATGCTTTGAGGTCTAATTATAAAATAGTTTTTATTGTAATTTTATTTTAAATACATGGCTTAAATAAGTTTGTGTAGAACTTAGGTTCGTGTATTTTTCATCAGTATGATTGAATGAAATACATTACTTAGATGTAATTTTTTTTCTACTGTTTATGTTGTTCAATTATCAATAACAAACTATCTTTAGCATATAGTATGGAGCATGTAGTATTAAGCAGCAAGGTAATTTCCTATGTGTATCAATATTTACCCAGCTGTCAAGAAATATTATGTACAACAGACGCAACTTGGTTGTTTGTTGCCTTCAATGCATTTAACTTCAAGGGTATTGACCCTGAATATTTCATGAGATACAAACAGAATAGAATCCTTGTTAGACAAAAACAAAAATCTTGTAAACATTGTTTCATATTCTAATTAGAATCTCAAACAATTTGAAATGTGCGTGAAACTATCTTACTTAGTCTGAAGTTATCTTAATCTGGAGTTGTAAAATGTTTCAATCTGTTTGTTGCTTTTTTAGTAATAAAAAATATTTAGTTACTTTATATTTCACTTTGTTGTAATTGGTTTATGTAAAAAGGCTTTTTAGAAAAGATCATACCATCTAACATCATATTGTTAAGTCACCATTTGCTTCTAAAACGTGATGTTAATATTCTTTGTAAAATATTTCAGGTTATGGCAAACTTGAATTTCCAGCAAGCGCCTAGAAGCCTAGCTAGTGGCGGGGTGGGCGGTGTTGGCGGCGTGGGCGGTCGCGGACTAGTCTCTGGGGTATGTTGTTTATATTATCTTTGGTACTGCTGTCGAGCTGCTGCTGTTAGCGCCTAAGCGTGAGTGAGCAATAGAGGGACGTACCCTCTGTAGTGTAGTACATTATACATGGTGATACCAATAACATTACAGATAATATTCCATGAACTACTACTATTTACATTCATCTATCTATAAGTAATGCCATCATACTAGGATCATAAAATAACATTACTGTCAACCATGATCTTGTTCTTCTTTTCTTCCACAAATGTAGTATCTCCCAAATACTAAATAATCTTCAGGGTTATTACTGTCTCTTCGGGTCATGCTGGGCTGCTCACTTGACCACTACAATATCTGTTGTGCACATGGCTAATCGTGGTTGATATTGGACATCTGGGACGAGTGGTGTACTAAAACTGAACCTAATTTTTTATCAATGTTTCTCTGAAGTGAAGAAGAAGCCTTAGTTGGAAATTAGAATATTTATTAATTTATATCTTATGCCACCTTCAGGTATCCGGCCATGTGACACCAACGTTCGGCGGCGCGCTATCGCCGGGGCGGGGATCGACGGCGATGCCCGGCGGCGCTCCGCCGTCTATGGCGTCGCGATCCACGCTCTTCGGCCAGCGAGCGTTCGCCGACCGACGGGTGCCTATGCCAACGACTTTGTCGCAACCTAATTCCAATTCCATGGTGAGTGTAGAGTTGACACTCAGAAAGAACTTCTAGAATTTGGCCATCTATACTCTTGGTAACTTTTCTACTGTGAGACCAGCCCTACCATCTGCGTTCATAGCAAACAAATTAGCAGGGCAGCTCAAAAAATACTTGTGTATAGTAGCTGATGTTAAGTAAAGGTCCAACAATCCATAAAGTCCAAAATTACAACGAGATGCTCTGGGGCCCAACATCCATTTTTCCAATTTCACTATCACAGTCGAATCACAACATTCACAACTACATAATGATGCTCTTGCAAGGACCGACAATATGGACAGGCTTGTAAGCATGATACTTACAACTTAAGTTCGCTCGCCAAGTCGCCACAACCAACCAACCAAGCATAATAATAATCTGTTGGTAGAGGATTTAAAACTCTGGAGTAACATACACAATATTTGCCATTTAAAAAAAATCGTCTGACTATACTTTTAGGTGAACTGCAATAGGAATTTATTTTATTTTATTTTATTTTTTATTTTTACTTGTTGGAAAACAAACAGCAATAAGTTACATGTATAATGTTAACAGGAGTTTTAAAACTAATAAGCCTATCGAGTTTTCACTTATAGAACGTATCGTACATACATAGCAAAGATATACAACAATGTTATAGAAAGGAGATAACATCGTGCAATTAAATAAACTAGCCAATAAATTTCAGAGTACAATGCCAAGTATAATAAAAAAGTTAAGTAGAAGAAGTCATACCAAGCCAGAAATAATTTATGTCTAATCAAAAAAGTTTGAGCTAACATGTTTTTTAAAATGATTTGGTCTCGCAGTAAACAAGTCTATATATTGAGTATAGTTTTTATTAAAATCAGTCGCCACTCTATTAAAGAAAAAGTTTTTTCTATAATTAGTGATCGGCGGTGGTTCCACATGGAGGGTCAGATAGTTTCTTCTAAGATTGGCACGAGAGGGAACCTGAAATTTTAAATTTGAGAGAAGTTCGCTGGAATCAAGCCTCCCTAAAGCCAAATTATGGAGATAGGTCAGGTCAGCTGCTACTCTTCTCAGAGAAAGTGGGAGCAAATGGTGATGTTTGCAATTAGCAATGTAATCGTTATCGGATTTTATTCTTATCTTGTAGTTAAGAAATCTTAAAAACTTTCGCTGAATTTTCTCTATCTGATCAATGTAAATATTGTAATGGGGATTCCATACTTGGCTTGCGTACTCCAGTTGACTCCTTACCAAAGAGCAGTAAAGAATTTTAAAAGACTTTGCCATCTTGAAATTATTTGTAACTCTTATTATGAAACCAAGTGTTTTCATGGCTTTAGAAGTTATATGGTCGACGTGTTTGTCAAATAGTAATTTATCATCTAGGATTACACCTAGGTCACGAATGTGATCAGTGCGTTGAAGTGATTGCTGGTTTATTGAATAATCGAAGCTAATTGATTGATGTGATCTGGTGAAGGTGATGCAAGTGCATTTCGATATATTCAAGTCAAGCTTATTAGTAAGGCAGTAGTCATGAAATCTATCAAGATCTTGTTGCAATAGTACGCAATCCCCTATATAATTAATCTTTTTGTATATTTTCATATCATCTGCGAATAACAGGTAATTTGAGTGATGAAAACATTTGTGAATGTCATTGATAAAAATTATAAAAAGCAGAGGACCAAGAATCGAGCCCTGGGGAACACCAGATGGAATAGCAGAGTAATGTGGATGTGAGGAGAAACCATTTAGAACGACTGTTTGGCACCGATCTGAGATGTAGGAGGCAAACCATCTAAGCAGATCTCCATGTATACCAGCGTCTTGTAATTTATGAAGCAAAATCACGTGATCGATTCGATCAAATGCCTTGGTATAGTCCGTATACACGGAGTCAACCTGGCCCCCAGAGAGCATGCCAGAAGTTACATCATCCGTGAAGCACAGCAGATTACTCACAGTGGAGCGACCTTTCAAAAAACCATGTTGTTGCGATATAAAGGTTTGTTTAAGCGCTGCGTAGACCTGGTGATGGATAATTTTTTCGAGTACTTTCGCTAGGACACATAGTTTGGAGATTGGTCTATAATTGGCTACGTCACGTTTGGGACCTTTTTTGTGAATTGGGGTTACTGCTGCAGATTTCCAAATTTTAGGTACAACGCCTTCCGCAAGCGATCGAGCAAAAAGTAAGCTAACAGGCATGGCCAGGCTACACGCGCAGTTTGATATGAGGGCTGGGTGGAGACCATCTGGTCCAGATGATTTTCTTCGGTCAAGTGTCTCTAACATTTTTTCTACCTCGGGTTGTAAAATTTCAATAGAAGATATTATATTAGGAGAGTCTAGTTGATTAGAATCTAAGTTAGTATGGCTTAGAACGTGTGTAGGGGAAGATGAGTCTGTTTCAAGAAAGTTAGATCGGAAAAATCTAGCAAAGGCATCACAGATGCCAGTGCCTGACGTTAAGGTAGTATTACCAAGGGTCATTGAAGATGGAAATGAATTGTGTTGCCTGTTTGAGTTTACGTAGGACCAAAAAGCTTTAGGGTTTTCAAGGATTGAGTTTTCAGTTCTACTAACATAATTGGCAAAACAATCTTGTTCG
>OY757272.1:6264434-6315207 GCA_963584085.1 Pyrausta aurata | reverse complement strand
TTGGGAACATAAAAGATTTATTGTGCGATGGAGTCTTAGCAAGTAGTTCATGACTTAAAATCGCTGCATGTGGTACAGATCGTTTAGGACGTTTTTCTCCGGAACGAATACGATTAATGCAACAACGCTCTAAATAAAACTGTATTTCAAAATAATCATGCTTTGACCATTCGATAGTATGTGTATTTGGTGTAAATCAGTGTGTGGTGATCAAAAGTGGGTACTAAACTCCAGTTACTAAGTGAACAGATGTTTCTAAGTGAAAAAGCTTATTATTTGAGAGTTTAATGTTGACTGGATAGTTGGGATCTCCTTTTTTTCTCACACTAAAATGTAACACTAGTATGATGAGTGATGACCGCTTACACCGGTAACAATAATGTTAATTTAATGTTAAGAAATAAGTATTCATAGGAAGAAGTAAATATAACAAGTAACATTAGTATACATAACTTGATTCATTACACGCTATTTCATATAAGTATAATGTCTTGCAAAAAGCTGCTTTTATTTATGCATGCAACATTTAGTGGTATGATAAAGTATCAATGTAGTAGCCTAGATTTGATGTCGAAATAACAATCTGTCTGACATTCGTTTTTTCTTCCAAAGTTGTCAGTCAAGGAGCACATACGGAATTCTATGGTGTGTATAATGCATCGGGTGCAGATATGTTAAAGTGGCTTATGTCGCCCTGATTTGTAGCGAGTAAGAAAAATTAGGGCTTGTATCATAGCAAAAGCAGCTTTAATGTATTCCACCGTAAAATCAATTTTCAAATTGTTTTGTGTCCCGTGCTATTGTGATGGAGGTATGTGTTTTTTTAGGCAAAGTAACGAATATACCAGAGACAATGATACCGAATCAGTTTGGTATTGTGGGCCTATTGACGTTTATTCGCGCCGCGGAGTCTGACCCCAGTCTCGTGTCACTGGCGCTAGGTCAAGATCTCACCGCGCTCGGACTGAATCTAAACTCACCCGACAATCTTTATCTCACCTTCGCTGGACCATGGGCGGATACGCCTTGTAGGTAAGATTTTATGAGGATATACTATGCTTGATTAAAGTCTCACATGTTGGTATGTAGTTAGGCGATCAATTCGCGGGATTTCTTTTGATCATACAGTGGAAAAGATCAGTCATGTATTGGTAGGAAGTAAAAGAGCGAACGCCATTGATATAGCGCGCAAAGGCTTGTCATTTTTATTCTGCTGTTTTTTTTAATTTTCCATTAATTTATCTTGCTAAGGGTGTGTTCATATATCATCATAATTTTTACAGTTTCATGAAATAAAACATACAAAATAGCTGTCTCGCTTGCAAGAAGTGTGAGCACACCCTCAATAACTGCCATGATCATATTTCTTCCATTGAAATTTCTTAGTAGTCCCTTAGCAAAATATGCTATAACTATCTTGTTTAAATTTCAGGCCACAGGATATGGACTACCACGTACCACCCGAATACCTTATAAACGGCTCCATCAGAGAAAAACTGGCGCCGTTACGACTGAGTCGATATAAGGAAGACCTATTGTTTTACTTGTTCTACTGCTTCGTTGGCGACGTGTTACAAATTGCAGCTGCTGCTGAGCTGTGAGTTACAATACTTTTTTTTACTATAGTCATCGCGTTAGCAAATGAGTCGTCAGGCTATAATGTCAATAAAGATAGAAATATGCAGCTCGCCGCTTTATCGGCTAGTGCAAGCGAGATAGACATGACACTGACAGGATTCAGTTGATAACACGCCCCCTATAGTTGTAGGAGGCAACTTGACTACACTGCGAAAATTTTGGAAATAAAGATAGAAGCTTTGGAAGTTCTTAGCGTTGTTCTAATGTATTTAATTACATTTTAATTATTTATCTGTTTAGTATGGCTATCAATTGGATGACTGGAGACTGATTTTTAAAACGAATAGAAAGAAGTTAAATATTTTTAATGTTATGCACAGAGGCGACTCGACGATAAATAAGGTGCTTACAGCATAAGCCTATAATCTCATTTCTCGAATGAGAGTATTATCATTCTTCAAAACAATCTGTGTGACAATAGATTCATCAACTAACATTTTCTCGTTCGTCAGGTACAACCGCGAATGGCGGTATCACATGGAGGAGAAGGTGTGGATCTCTCAAGCGCCCGGCATGCCGATGGTCGAGAAGACCTCCACGTACGAGCGCGGCACCTACTACTTCTTTGATGCGCACAATTGGCGCAAGGTACGCATATAAATATTGTAATTGTATGTCTCATTCAGAACATCCGCTATAATATCTTGTCATTTTGCTTGGGTTATGCACTGTTGTGGCGCGTTTGCACTGTGTAAAAGCATATAACCAGAACCCGATCTCGTTTGCCAATTTTCTTGGTCAGTTGCTGTTTAATGATCATTACAGATGTTATAATTTCCCCTCTTCAAATGTTATCTGGATGAGGTTGCTTTTGACTATAAGGCCGCCTAAATCTAGCTTTCATGTGATGCCTTCAATTTGTTCCTAATCCAAGACTTACCCCATTTTTTTTTTGCAGGTGGCGAAAGAATTCCACCTAGATTACAGCAAGCTGGAGGGGCGGCCGCAGCTGCCGTCGCACGTGCTCACGTAGCGCCCCCGCGCCCGTCACACACCTAATGTAGTTTTGTTATATAAAAAGTACAAGTTTAAAAAATGAACGCTTTTATTTATTTACTTCACCCCTAAACAATGTTATGCCTGTTGCTGTTGTGGTAGTCATGAAAGGAGAAATTCTTTTTTTTGTACCACTTCTCACTTATTATTAATGTTCCGCCACTGATTAAACTCTCTGCATAACCAAGCGGTTGACTGGTAGAGAATGCCATAGGGCATTAAGTCCTCCAATTGTAAAATTTACAGTGAAATAAAGTTTAAATAAATAATAAATATACTTCTTTCTTTCTTTCATAACTCTGATAAAGTATTCATTATGACATGGTATTGAAACACCATGGGTTATGGAGATAAAATTTTAATTTCACATGACAAGAGATTGTTTCACTTACAGTAATTTGTATTCGCGTATTGTTTGTATAAAATTAAGCTTTGTATATGATCCAGTGTTCTGTTAGTCTTTAAATCCTATAAAATGAACACTTACATTTTGTTCAACTAACAAAAATTAATACTTCACGACATGAAGCTCTGCTCAATCGGTTGAACATTCTTAAGCTATATTATGCTACTTCTGATAGAATTAGAACTGGGTTAAATACAAGGGATACGTAAAATACAAAAATAAACTTACGTCGTACATTCTTTATACTATTCTCTGTCCAAATTGGTGAATGGTTAGTTCATAATTTCCTATAAAAGTCTGATAACTAGGCTTAGTAAATGCTGTTATTGGAATCAGTCAAGGTCATCAGTACTGACATTGGAAGGAGCAGGAGTATCTGTTGTTGATTGAGACGGAGCTTCAGTGTTCTCTCTCATAGTAGGTTCATCGTCATCATTCTTGCCAGGTACCCACAGGCCGGAGTCAACACATCTCTTCATGTAGTAGATGGCTTCTTGTTCCGGCATTTTTGCAATGGTTGCTTGCAACATAGGGACGTCTTGGGCGTCGAAACACTTTTTGAGTTCCTGCAAGATTTTAATAAACTCATTTAGGGTTTCTGCCTACTACAGACGGTGCTAAGAATGCTTCAGGCAAAAAAAAACTTTGTTTAAAAAGTATGACTGTTTCCTCGAGATCGTTCCGTCACCGACCTACACCATCGCGTGTCAGCACCGAAAAATTTGGTTTCGCTCCATATAACGGTGAGACAGAATGCTGTAAATCTGTTTAGTGGGCTTGGTAGAGTGTATTGTGTTGCTTGTGTCTAATACGCTCCGCTCCTAGCATTGTCATGGTATGATATGTTCTAGTGGGCCCAGACCTTAACTATCTGAGTGGCATATTATAACATGTTTGAATGTGACCTAGATATAAATCACTTTCCTTGTATGTTCACCTGCTTCTAAAAGTATTTTAAAAAACATGCTAGGTAATAGTCATGCACAGTTACATGATGTCTCCATATGATGTTAGACAAATGGTGATAAACTTACATCTGGGAGTTCCTCATACACCTCAACGGGATCCAAGCCTCCAGGGCCAAGTCTTGCCTTCCGCTCCTCCTCCTCTTGTTCCCGCAGAGCTTCCTGAATTTTCTCAGCAGCACGCTTCTTAATCCTAGCCTTGAACTGTTCAAGCTCATCATCAAAGGCGTCTTTGTAAGTCTTCTCGGCCACTTGGATTCTAAAATATGTAAAAGTAGGGAGATTTGTTATTTTATTTGCAAATCTTTATAAAATATGTAATTATTTTACTTTTGTTATACAGAAGCTCAATTTAACACTAACTTTTAACAAAATACTATTAAAAATGTTTGATCATGAATGATATACATGTAGCAATGGGTTTTTAAATTAACACAAATGTGTGTTTGACACTACACTTTAGAAACATCTATTTACAAGAATCTGTTATATTTATTGTAGAAAGATTACCTAGAGAAGAAGGAACCAATGCAGGCCCTAGGGTCAACATCTAGTTGCTTAGAGAGCTCCAGGATATACTGCATGCATATGGTTTGGTGGGCGACATGGGCCATCAAGTCATGTTTCTGAAAAATGTAAATTAAGTAAGGCTACATGAAATTGGTTCATACTGTTACATAATTGTGATACACACAACAGAGATAGGTATTGTTAATGTTCCCGCTATTTAGACTCGTTTTTAGTTTTGGATTTCTTTATACAGGTAATGCTAGTCTAGCAAGTCAACAGAACTTTCACTTTCCAATACATTAAAAAAAGCATTTATGAACAAAACAGCAACAAAAGCACATAAGCAAACTTCACTAGTGCTACTTTTTCTTCTTGATTAAAACAAACTTATTTAGTGACAAAGAAATAACTTACCTCTTCCATTTCAAGGTTGATGCACCATATTACCAAGTAGTTGGCAGTTTCTTCACAAGCTAGCTGACTGTGGTCCTGCAAAAACTTCTTTGAGTCATCATACTTTCTCAACATGCCAAACTGTTTTAATAATTTCTCATTGTCATTGATAAACTTCTTCATTTTTTCCTCTTTTTCTTCCTCAGTCAAGTTCTCATCCTTTTGCCTTGTGTTTTTTGTGTTGATAATAGTTTTGGTGAAGCCAGGCTCACTTATTGTGTCAACATTCCAAGGTGTGAGTTTTTCCTTTTTCTTCAGTTCCTCATCTTTTTTTTGGATTTGCTTTTGTTGTTTCTCCAATTCTTCGAGTTCCTTTTTCAAAGAATCTAGGTTTGGGCTGTTAGGTTCAGCTTCAGAGATATTCCTCTTAGTTTCTGCTAATCTCCGGAGATTCTCAGCTTTTCTTTGTTCGTGTTCTTCTCTCTCTCGCTTTCTCTCCTCCATTCGATCGACACGGGCTTGGTGCCTCCACCGAAACAGCGAAGGCGTATCAATGTTAGGGTGGGTTTCATCCTCATCATCAGAGATCTATAAAACGTACGTTAAATTACATAAGACGGATCGTACAAACTTCAATTTACAGTTTATTATTTAGAAAAAAACAAAATTTGAGGAAACAGGATAAATCAACAGATATTTGGAACACCGCATTCATGAAATGCTTTGAAAATGAATAGCTTTAGGACCAACCTCAATATCTTTCCACTTGCTGTAATCCACCATGATGAAAGTAATAACACGCCTAGATTATCACAAAGAAATGCACGTAAACTCTCCTGTAAATAACGGCCTAAAACAACTGTACGTATTTGTAATCTCGTAGATAAATCCGGAATATTCTCTTTTTTTCGCTGATCAACTCTGACAGACAGAATCAAGTGACGGATGGAAAAAGGAAACGTCAATTTTTTTTGTATGTTTGTTCCTTAAGGAACAGGCTAAGGTCTTAGGACCATGCTGCCTTGTCATAGGTTAATTTATTTCTTCAGTCAATTTAGGGGAAACTAAGTCTTCAGTTTATCTATGAATTCAGTAAATTTTCAGGGTAAATAAGTATTTTTTCGTGCGATAACGAAATACTGGTAAAAACCAGTAAAGTAAACATCATAAGATTGTTCATTTCTTGAGTAAATTTTGGGAAAATTAAGTCTTCAGTATTTTTAAAAACATGTCATTATATCCGTGATTATAGTCATTTCAAGGATAAATCATTTCATTTTTTTGTTTGAAAACAAAATATAAGTAAATTCCAGTAAGGTTAATAATAGTACCGTTTTTCCCCCGAAGGGTAAAAAACGGATATTTTGGGTCTAGCCAAGGCTTGACCCTCGGAGATTACACCTTACTATAGATGGGCGCCTACCCGGATATAAACCCAGCCACTGGATAAATATCCAATCCACGCTATTTTAACCCACCCGATTCCAATTGATACCGGGTATAAAAAAATAATAAGCCTGTTTTAAAAAAATAAATGAAATATTTTTGTTGCAGTTTGTCACTTTTATGGTGTGATTCAATTTCTTTTCAAGTACTTTATAATACTGAACTATAAAAATCGTATATTTTTATTTAAATCCCATAAAAACTGTCATTTAGTTGCAAATATAGTGCGTACTTACATTTTAGCAATCCCAAAGGGGAAGAGGGAGACTGTGTAAGGTTAAACAGTTTTACAGGACAAAATTTTATTCAGTGCATGCAGTACATTATGCGTATTTGTTGATCTAAGAATTAAGTACGAACTAATTTTATAAATATACAAATATAATGTGGTTGAAATTTAAGAAAGCAACACTTCCCTTTATCTTTTAATCTACCTGGGATTGCCACGTGCGCAGTTCTATCGCCGTTGGCTATAACTTGACAGTTTTGAATGTAATGTCGCTGCGCGTAGTCTTTGTAATAACTATTTTACAACTTCTCGACCGACGACGGATTTAAGGTGTACTACCTTAAACATTGAGTTACAAATCGTACAAAAATCGCGTAGAGTGTCATTTATTGTTTTGTAATACTTATAATACAAGAATGCTTTTGCAAAGAAGAAAAGATATGTCAAAGTGTTAAACGTGCTCAAAATATAATAAATTCAAATACTGATGCAAAACAAAAATAATACGTCGAGATGCAGATTTACATTGAGTGCTGTCACCGCTACCAAGTCATCAAGTGAAATATTGCAAAGTTGAGAAAACTCCTTTTGTCTCTGTCCTTTTGTAAGTTAAACTCATTTAAAAAAAACGGTTGTTCATACTACTCAACATTATCCGATTATGTTGAAACGAATATAATTTATGATTTTAAGTGAATATGATGACTGACTGTATAGCATAAACGATATTTCTAATCATATTGTAGGTCTAGGTATTCATACACAGCCAAATGATACTCAAAACAATCGAGTATTCAACGTAAATTTAATAAATACCCAGCATTCTTAATAAACACCCAGGTAAATTAGGTATAAATCAATTTTTACCTACCGGGTGGGAATAAATTGGATAAATATCCACTGTATTTTTACCCACCCGCCCATCTATACACCTTACCTTTCATCAACGTATAAACGACCTAAATGCTCCATAGCACGTGCCCACGCGCGGCCATAGACTATGACAGGATATGGCGGCGCGGGGGCAGCGGGGGGAAGTACGTCTCTTGAGCCGCGAGGCGCTGGCGATATTCAGTGCCTGACCGAGGGGAACCAGAGGCGGCAAGGCCTGACTCGGGTCAAGCCTTGGCTAGACCCAAAATATCCGTTTTTTACCCTTCGGGGGAAAAACGGTACTATTTTAGGTCTGCCTTCGGCTTGACCCTCGGAGAAGTGTTTGGTTTCTGCCGGCTCAAGAAGCGCACTGTGATAGAAAGTGGAACTGAAGGGGTTATTAAGAAAAATAAATAAAAGTACCCAGTTACACATAAGTTAAGAGATCCTTTAAAGTTAAAATTAAGGAGGTAACAACTATTCAGTAATGTCAGTAAAACATTAATAAAATGTTAATACTTACTGTCAGGTATTCACGAGTAAGTTTATCGACATGATCAAATAAATAACAGAACATCTCCTGAAGTTCCGGCTAGACTGCTGTTGGCTCAAGCTTATGCTTATAGAGTGAGGCCGTACATTCAATAATCTATTTTAAACGCTGCTCGAGTCTAACCTGCAAGCACTGGCCTTGAGAAGAACATTCCTCTTTTTATCATGCAATCAGCCTGACTAAAGTTGTCAAATCATGTCTTGGAATCGAAACCAGCCACTAGAAAAAGGAGTCCTCTGGGCTCCTTATCATATTTCTACTCAAGGAAAGTATTACAAGCAAGGCCACGAAACGTAAAAGTTAGGACAATATGTCGTCTTTGGGAGAGAAGGTTCGCCAACGCCCCAACATCGCATACCGCCAATTTATGTATGTGTGTCCTTGGGGCAGGACCATAAGAATCTAAAAATTCTCGCTAGACTTTCTTAATAGCCTTTGTTCATTGGTCCCAGCTGATTATTGTTGAGACTTCAGAGTTGAAGCTCTCTGAGAAGGCTGTACTAATGTGATCCTTTTTTCAACCAGGTCTTCCATCCCGGACCTTCCAGGCCTCCAGAATTAATTTGTCTACTTAAGGAGGCGGTCGACCTGTTGCCAAATCCATTAGGTGGTGATGAAGATTCCGTATTTCGAATGGTGCTTCGATCTCGACTTGAGATTGGGTCTCTAGAAAACTTAGTCCCACCGAGTAAGAATGATGTTACCTGTTGCAGAGTTCAGGTGGCTTAGTAGTCTCGATATCAGTTGTTGGTGGGGGAAAAAACCCAAGCTAGATGGTAGTTCCAAGGACGACCAAAGGCGTTGATATAAAGTGCTTCTGGGTCCATTAAGTCGTTGCTGCCATAGTGCACTACCGCTGCCGATGGCCTAGATGCGGAAAGGTCGATTTCAGGAATTTCTCACTTTTTGAACAGCATGTCTTTCACATTTTGTGAGAGACACCAATCTGGAGGTGCTCGATCCCTAGATAAATGGTCGGCGATCGCATTGAGGTGCCCCGGCAGTGTGGTTCCAAGGTGATGGTAGTGCATGACAAAGCTATAGTAGTTCTCTGGTCATTTCAGGGAGAGGTTGAGACTTTGTCCCTCCTTCTTTTCCTATGTAAGCTGCGACCGTCCGATTGCCTGTCTGCAGCTGGATTAGGTGATTTTAGAGACGCTGCGTTAGTCTTTATAGAACACAATACAGCCCAAAGCTACTTTTGATTGGAGTGCCAATTAAATTGGTCCACGTTCCATTGCTGCGAAAACTGACTGTCGTTGAGAACTGCTCCCCAACCCCAATCGGACGCGTCGGTTATTAGAAATGACCTGTTTCCCGTCAGCCAAATCTTTGTATCCAGATCAATGTTGTCTTTCCACCAGAGAAGATCGTCTATCGCTCTTTGAGGTAGCTTGTAGTTTTTCTTTGAGAACTGAGGTATGCCATTGCTGGCAATTTGGATTCTTCGACAATGGCGACCGAGATGGACCACAAATGAGGCAAAATTCAGTCTTCCTATTAATGATTTCGCCTTTATCCAATTCCAGACATCCTTATGTAGGGATTTTTTTGATTTGGTGATGGATTCTGTTTAACTTCTCGGAGGACAGATGTTTCAGAATCCTCTTGGCATCCCAAAATATACCCAAGTATTCTAGCCTTTGAGTCGTAGAAGCTGAAGTCTTTTCAATGTTTACGACGAAGCCTAAGTCCCTAAGGAGACAGATCGTTCGTTTCGCCTGTTGTTTTAGGAGGACTGGGTCTTGGTTGGCTAGTAGGAAATCGTCTAGGAAGACGACTACTCTGATCCCTTCTGCTCTTAGTAACTCCGCTATCCAGTTTGTAATTCGAGAAAATACTAAGGGGGGCTGTTGCAATTCCGAATGAAAGGCATGTCATGTTACAAATATGATTTTTGTAGCAAAACGCTAGAAAGCGTCTGTGGTTTTCCTGGACAGGCACATGAAAGTAAGCGTTTTTTAAGTCGACTTTCATCAGATTGTCATTTTCCTGAACAAAATTAGGAATTTGTGTCTGTGGTTAATCAGACGAAATGGTTTTTGGTTTCAAAGACTCGTTCAGCCTTTAAAGGTTCAACACCGGTCTTTTCGTTCCATTTTCTTTCCGGATTAGGAAAACTGTCGATATGTAGCCTGACAGCAAGGTGTAATTTTGAACAGATCCATACTGCAGCATCTTTTCTATTGCTCTGTCTATGTCAGGAGAGGTTTTGGTTTGCAGCTTCGCGGATATTGAGCCCGAAAGTCTGATAAGCTGTGGAACTGCCACGAATGGAATTCGGTAGCCTTTTATTGTATCCATTATGTACTGAGGTGCCCCTTTTTCTTGCCATTTTGCGTAATTTCTTCACTGACCTGCTTGAAAATTCAAGTAGTAAGAATTGTCACCCATTTGGTTTTGAAGTAAAGGCTGGCTTTTATTTTGGTTTCTATTTGAATCATTCTTCTTTCGGATTGGTAGTCTGTTGTCCTTCCCGTCTAGAGGATACTGGCGTTGAAGTTTAGACGCCTTTTGATTACGTAAGATCTGTTGTAGGAGCAACTCTATGTTTGATGAACGATGAGAGAGCTCTGCCACAGCATTTAGCGTGGCTTCAAGCCTTCTCAGCTTTGCCCGATCTCTTAAAATAGATGAGGTCTTTCTCTTTCTTCCTCTGACATTCTCCTTCTCTCTTGAAGCCGTGTTGATTGATTCTCTTGAAATAATTGGGTCTTTCATAAATACTCTATAGCTTTGTTAAATAATTCGTATTGAATTGCGGTGCCTCGTATTCTCGTTCCGGTCACCACTGGATGGATTATCAAGGCCCTTGTAAAGGGCCAATCAAGCAGTTTCAGCTTTAGTTTCTGGTAAGCTTTTTCTGATAAGTACACCGCCTCCGGTTGCATGACTAGGACTAAGTCCAGCATTGGAAGCGCAAATTGAAGTCTGTTTAAGCTAACTGCGTCTAATTCAAGATCCTCCTTATGGAGATTGATCACTTTCTAATTCCGCGTTCCAATGTAGCGTTATCGTCGTCAGCTCTCTCTGCTGTGGCTTTCGCTAGCTGGCCTAGCAGTATGAAATTTCCTCCCATCGCCATCCCTGTAGAAGAACAGGTTGAGATGACTAACAGGACTTGGGACAAATTTTAGATTATAACGATAATCTGACGTGTGTCTAACGATAATCGACGATCCCAAGATTTATTTAACTATGAGCCCAAGTTGAGACATCCGACGGCCCAGTTGTATCCGACCGACGGCCCAATAGTGTCCGTCCGGCGGCCGCCAGGCTCAGGGCTGGCCAACAGTCGAGTTAGTCTGTCTATAGATTTTGGTCTGTCCGAAGGCCCAAAATCGTCCGACCTCACAAATTGGGGTCGTTTGACGGTCCCATAGTATCCGTCTCACTTTCCTGTAGTGCCGTCTGGAGGTCTGGATTAAGGTTTTCTAGCCGCAGGTTTCGACTGCCTTAAGGCCCCTACCCGACAGTTGGAGTTGGGGTGTCTAACGGCTCTAATATGTCCGACCGACGGCTCGGAGCTGGAGGCCATCCCACAGCCCTGAGTTCGAGGCCATCCGAAGTAGCCAAAATTCAAAGTAGTCCTCAAATATGTTCATACGACGGCTCCGGGTTGAAGGCCGCCACACGGTCTTGAGTTGGGGGTCGGTTTTGTTATTATAAGGCTCCTATTTAGAGGCCGTCCGAAGAAAACAATATTCGAAGTCGTACCCCACGCCTCGAATATAGTCAGTCATCCGATGGCTCCGAGTTGGAGGCCGTTTGGCGACGGCTCCTAGTTGGAGGCCGTCCCATGGTTCCGACTTGGGGGTCCGTTCAGAGGCTCTGACTTAGAGGCCGTCCGATGGCACCAGTAATCGACATATGTTCATCAGACGGCTCCGAGCTGGCGGCCGTCCGACGTCTGGAGGCTGGCCGACCAGCTCCAAGTTCGAGACCGTCCCATGGTCCCAAGTTGGGGGTCCGTTCGGAGGCTCTGAGACAGAGGCCGCCCGAATGCACCAAGATTTAAAGTCGTCTGAGCGGCTCAGATATGTTCGCCCGACGGCTCCGAGTTGTGGGCCGTCCGACGACGGCTCCTAGTTGGAGGCCGTACTTCGGCTCCTAATTGGAGTCTGTTCGAAGGCTCTAGGTTAGAGGCCGTCCGAAGGCTCCAGGATTTGGGCCGTTTCACTGGTGGCTCCGATTTGTCCTGACTGTTTTGTGCCAGCCAGGGCTAAACAAGACCAGTTAGAACGATTGGGTTTCCATCGGCCGTGGAGTGGAATCTGATGACCGAAATGAGGTATACAGCAGGTCATAACTAGAGCCCGTTGCCATAATGGAAGGTACGCTAGCCGTGAAAACATGGCGTTCTACGGTCACGTCCTAAGTTTCAATTATAACCTATCACAAAAGGTAAATTCAATAAAAACAAAACACTCGAATTGAGCTCCGAACTATGAGATGATTTACGAAAATCATCCTAACTGATGGTGTACGCCAATTTACAATATTTTCGAGCCAACTTAATTAAAGTTCGGCTCTCGAACAGTAACACTGTTAGACGTAATTATAAAAATTATCGAAATTTATGGAGCACTAGGTGTTCACACGCGATCAAAGAAAAGCGCACTGAATATCGCCAGCGCCTCGCGGCTCAAGAGACGTACTTCCCCCCGCTGCCCCCGCGCCGCCATATCCTGTCATAGTCTATGGCCGCGCGTGGGCACGTGCTATGGAGCATTTAGGTCGTTTATACGTTGATGAAAGGTAAGGTGTAATCTCCGAGGGTCAAGCCGAAGGCAGACCTAAAATAACAATCCACGTGAGATCAAAATTCATATCCGGGAAGAGACAAAACGAAACGACGCGTATTAAACGTCAAAGTCAATGTCAAAAATGTCGACAACAAGATAAGATACAACATTTTCTGTCCGTGTAAAAGTCTCTCACGTGTCATTGGCGGAATTCAGTACGGCGCAAGCTATTATCTGATTCGTCGCCATTAAATAAAAGAAGAAGAAGTAAGATACAACAGTATACAAGATAATTTTAACAAATTTAAAAAGTTATACACAACACAACAGCAATTAAACATAAGTCTTTACAACATTACGAACTGTACAAATATTTACAAAAACATTAGATTCTACCGACCGTACTAAGAACGAATTTGAAGAGAGGTATGTAAGTCAGTCTATTTACAAGAAGAGCTTGAATGGAGCGCGGTACCATAACAGGCTTGCCATAAATATCAATAAGCTCGTCCATAAGCACAAGGCGCTGAATGCCAAAGGCCGAGCAAACAAAGAATATGTGTGATAGAGTTTGCTCTACTGTAGAATCACAATAATTACAATGAGAGGTATCAACCATTTTCAAGCGGAAAAGATGAAAATTTAAATTACAGTGTCCAAAACGAAGCCTCAGAATAGAAGTGTAAAACTTTCTGTTTAAATAGGTGTCACCTTTGCAGAACCAGGGCTTATCTCCGATTTTAACATTGCACTCATTATACCACAGACCTTTCTTTTCAATTTGAATTATATGACTATATTGTTTTTTCCAAATGTCAATGGACCTTTTCTTCAAAAGGGGAACAATATCAGAACAAGGTACATGGACATCTAGATTACTACTGGAATCAGGAACTATTGTAGCACAATTTGTTATGGTTCTAGCTAAAAAGTCAGCTCTCTCATTACCTATGACACCAACATGCGACGGTACCCACATAAATGAGACATTGATATTATTTATTGATATTAATTCCAACCATAACTGTTTGATTGCAACAATCAAATAGTTAGAGTTAGCATTAAATTTATTATTTTTAAGATTTTCCAAAACACTCATACTATCACTGACTATTACCCATTTAAGACAACCACTATTTTTGTGTTTTATATGTTTCAAAGCAGCAAGAATAGCCACAGCCTCAGCTGTGAATATGCTTGTGTTTGAATTTATTTTATAACCAGTACCATTATTTAACAAACTATCAAAAACAGCAAAAGAAACAGCAGACTCAGTTTTGGACCCATCAGTATAGATAAATCTACAGTCATCAAATTCAGAGAATTTACTATAAACATCTTCTTTTGAGAACAAATTATGATCAATAATAATGTTGATTGCAGGAAAGTGGTTTTGAAAGACACCAACATAACACGGCAGAACAGAAGACCTATGTATATGCAATGTATCAAGAAAATTTAACAATTGTATGAAGCCCTGTAATATGTAAAGAGGTTTACGTGTGGGAAGTGGTGGAGCAAGTTTTAAGTTTGAAAATAGGTGATTATTCGTTTTACTGTAAAGTTTTAGTAAAAATCTCTCTTTTAAATATGTGAACCTAATATATAAAGGAGGAAGTTTGCATTCAACTTGCATTGAATTTATGGGAGTGCTTTTAAATGCCCCAGTTATAAGTCTCAAGCTTTTATTTTGTATTTTTTCTAAGACATCAACCAGCCTACTGTCATTAGCAAAACAAAGGAAACCATATTCAAAATGACTTCGAATCAAAGATTTGTACAATATTAACAGTATCTTAGGATCAGCTCCCCAAGATGTTCTACATAATGATTTTAAAATATTGAAGGCTTTATTAGCTCTAGAAGCTAATAAATCAATGTATTTTTTCCAAGAAAGGTTTTGAGTGAAAGTTACACCTAGGAACTTGACTTCATGAGAGACAGGAATAGAAACTTGATTGTAGATAATATCAGGGGTAGAATTGCAAAGATTTCCAAATACTAATAGCTTTGATTTTGATGCATTAATTTCAAGATTTAAGTATGAGAAATAAGAAGACAAACCTTCCAATGACTTATTAACAATAGTTGTAACATGAGCCAAACTTTTTCCAGATGTGTAAACTACTAAGTCATCGGCAAATTGAAGATTTTTTACATCAGAGCCCAAGACTATATTCAAACAACGAATATAAAGAATGAAAATTAACGAAGACAAGATCCCACCTTGGTTGGTGCCTACTGAAGCATATCTTGGACCGTATAGCAAACCATTATATTTAACAAATATTTCTCGTTCTGTCAAAAAATTTTGAATCCAATGTACCACTTTACTTGGAATCCCAATGCAAAGTAGTTCATTGCCCAAAACATCAATATTTACACTGTTAAAGGCTCCAGAAACATCAAAGAATACAGACAACAAAAATTCATTTTTATTTAAACTATTTTGAATATCAAGCTGCAGTTGACAAATACTTTCACGAGCAGACATACCTCTACGAAAGCCGTATTGATTACAAGGTAAAAGGTTATTTTTTTCTATATAAAATTCCAGTCTTTGTTTCAATAGCTGTTCAAAAACTTTTCCTACACAAGATGTTAGTGCGATAGGGCGATAAGAGTCGGGACTAGATCGCTGCTTATCTGGTTTCAATATGGGAACTATACAATCAGACTTCCATGAATGTGGTATATCATTTGCTAGCCAAAGATTATTCAAAATTAACAAAAGCGTGTCCAATCCTTTGCTGCTAAGCTTTTTCAACATAATGTAAGGAATACCATCAAGACCAAAGGCACTATCTTTTCTGGAATATAAGGCAGCAATTAATTCCTGCTTGGTAAAGAAAACAGTCATAAAACTATTTACAGAGTTAGTAATACTATCGGGAGGAATATTGCTTGTTTTGTTGTTCACATAATCAGGCGTGTACTTATGAAGGAAATCTAGAACCCAACTATCATCACTATTTGTACAGGAATATGTTTTATTGAACTTTCGCATAAAATTCCAGATTCTCGACAAGGAAGTACATCGGTTAAAAGAGTTGCACAATTCTATCCAGCTATTAGATCTAACAGTTTTCAAGGTGAGTTTTTTAACAGCTTGTAAACGTTTAAATTCAATATAAGTTTCAACTGAGGGGTTGTTTTTAAAGTTAACATATGCCGATTTTGATTTTTGTACAGCATCTGAACATGTTTTGTTCCACCAAGGAAGAGGAGGGTTTTTGTTCTTTTTTTTAGGTGTACTATTAATAGTAGTAGTGCCAGTACTAGTACTACTACTATTAGTAGTAATAGGGCAAGACGCAAATAAATTGTGGTTTGGAAGGCACTTATTTATGACAGTGTATAAAATTTCAATGAAAGCGGAGTAAGCGTCAAGTGGAGAGTAATTAGAAATTTGGAAGTTGGACAGTTCTAAATCAACCATTTTCTCATACATTTTCCAATCTACACACTTAAAGTTAGGATAAATTGGAGAATGCATGATACTATTGTTAGACAACAGATCTCTATTTACATTATTATTTACAAAGACTTTTATAATTACAGGAAGGTGATAGCTGCTGCCAAGAGGATCGGTATATACAGACCAGTTACAAGAAAGAGCTAGAGAAGAGGAAACCAGAGACAAATCTAATGCGTTTGGACGCCATGACAGAGAGCCAACCGTTGTGACATCTCCATTGTTCAATAAGACTAAATTACTGTTGTCAATTATATTTAGAATATCCCTGCCCCTAGCATCAACTGTGTGACAACCCCAGTGTGTATGGTGTGCGTTGAAATCACCAGCAAAAATCATTGGTTCAGGTATTGAATCAATTAAAGATTGAAATTTAAGTTTATCAAAAGATGGTGTCGAATTTGATGGGCAGTAAAAACTTACAATACTTATTTCTACATTATGTACAGTTATCCTAACACAAATATTTTGTAAAGAATTGTCAGAATATGTAATAATTTTATTGTAATCTATACTACTGTGAATTAAAATAGCTACTCCATTGTGTTTATTGCCTATATCATTTCTTTCAGTTATGTATCCTTTAATATTAAAACTTTTGATAGGGGTAAGCCAAGTTTCTGAAATAATTGCGACATGTATATTATTGTCATATAAAAATTTGGAAAGTAAAATTTTATTACTAGTTATGCTCTGGGCGTTCCATTGCAGTATGTTAAGATCCATTACTGGGAAGAGAAGTGCTGTTTTTGAAAGTTAAATGAAGAGTTTCTTTTATTGTAGAAGAGTTAATGGGGTTGTCTTTTTGACTTATTATTAGTTTGGTGACAGCGTTAGTTAACATGTTCATAAAGAACTCTGATTTTGTTAAATTTGCTAACTGGGTTTCGATATTTCTCATTGATAAATGAGGGAAAGTATTTTCTTTGAAAAGGTCAGAGTATGTTGTAGCTCTTGATTTTATTTTATTTTCTTCTAGTTTTGCAATTTTTTGTGGGCAAGAATTTGATATAGCAATGTGGTTGCCACCACAGTTGGCGCATTTAGCGTCTTTTTGGTTGATACTACATGTTTTAAAACTATGGGTTCCAGTACAAATGGAGCAAACTTCAGCATTTTTGCAGTACTGTGCGATGTGTCCAAACCTCATGCAGCGCAGACACTGCTTGACCGGCGGCACGTACACACTTACCTCGTGTCTCCACGAGTCGAGGTATACGTACTGCGGCAACTCCGTGGAGGCGAACGTCACCGCGACAGTCTGCGTGGGCTGGTATGAGACCGCGCCACCTTCACTTCGCACTCGTCGCATGAAACGCCGGACTTGAATTACATTTCGGGAGCTGCCAATGAGAGTCGAAATAATTTTATTTGATAAGTCAATGGGTACTGCGGTAAGAACCCCAGTTACTTCTGTGTCACTTGCTGGTATGGTGGCTTTGAGACCTAGTTCATCCAAGAGTTTTTTATTTTGTAGAAAAACATTCGCATTATTTGAAAGGTCGAAAGTTATGCCAATTTTATACTTATTAATTGCTTTTAAATGCAGGATACCCGTCACGCAGTACTTGCGTATCGCGTGAGAAATGGCAAGACGATCTTTATCGGAGAATGCTTTTTCATCTGTATGGGAAACAAAAACAATATACTCTGATTTTTTACTATTTTCAGGGTACTTTCTGGAGTACCCTGGTACCTTGTATATTTGGTATTTTGTTGACGAGTCCTCTTCTTCTGATGATGAATCGCCTACAGGAGGCCCATCAGGCGGTTCCTGTTTTTTTCGTTTTTTGCTACCCCCCATCACACCAATACTATCACACACTAATCAAACTATTTACAGTATTTTAACACTAATTGAAATAAAATTTACAGACTTTTAGATATTTTACACAAAATTTTTCGAAATTAGGCGCCTTTCTTTCTTCAAGGTTCCCGCGCTTTTTTTCAGGAAACGTCAAACTTTAGCTTTTTTTTTTTGTATTTTCGTTCCGTATGGAACAGGCTAAGGTCTTAGGACCATGCTGCCTTGTCATAGGTTTGTTTATTTATTTAGTCAATTTAGGGGAAATTAAGTCTTCAGTATAAAAATCAGTCTTTTAGATAATATATCCGTGAATTCACAAGGTAAAAACCAGTGGAGTACAACGTCATAATAAGATTGTTGATTTCTTGAGTAAATTTAGGGAAAATTAAGTCTTCAGTATTTTTTATAAACATGTCATATCCGTGAATTTAGTCATTTCCAAGATAAATTAATCCATTTTTTGTTCTAACGTCAAACTTTAGCGTCAGTCAAAAGAAAAAATAAGCATGTCATTGGTCCGAAACCTGCTCGGGTATACTTTGCACATTGCACAACACAATACAAAGAATTGATGTGATGTGATAACCAGTGAGCCTGATTATAACCTACTTTTTTGAGTTGGTTAAAAATGAAACGACGATTCAAATTAAACCTAAGTTTATTTAAATTACTTGCGTTTGATAACTTAACGATATGGAGATTAGGGTACTTTGATAAACTCTATGTAAAATAAATTCTAATTATTTATTATATTCTCACTGATGTGAATGTGGCCCTCCTAGCTCCTAGCTAAACCACTGCATTAATTTCTAGATTAATTTTAGCCCCTAGTGAAAGTTATATGTTTACCACAAAATACAGTTCTAAAAATTAGTGTTTCTTCTTTTTCTTAGCCAGAGTAGTCAGTATCGTAGTGATAGCTGTGGTGGTCGTTGTCCAGGCTTCAGTAGTGCTACTGGCCGTGTAGTTGGCGACTGGTTCCTCTTCCATGTCTGCTTGGTTTTGAGACTCGTCAGGAATACTGATTTGGAATTGCAGAAGTACCACTAGATAGGTTACCATTGTTGCCATAAGCTGTAAGCAGAATGCAAGCCTCATAACTTATCAGATGTCTACAAACGACCTGTTACACTATTTATCTATCTACTCACAGATTTAAATAGGGTTCTATTGACGTCAAAGAACCCTCCAAGACTAATTTGTGAAGGGTTCATCTCAGTGGCTCGCAGAAACATGTTCACCTCAGTTTGTGCGTCTGTATTCATCCAGGATAGCTCTACCATCAGTAACTTCTTCTGGAAGTTTGTGCGCACCTGTTTTCAGATAAACAAACAAGTTTTCTTAAGTTTTAGTTTCTTAGACTTTACTTATTATAGGACCTATTTATTTCAACAAACTCACTAAATAATGAGTTCTTATTTCATAGGAACTCCTATTTAACAACCTGAAATAATTTAACTCCAACTCACGTTATGCGAAGCGTAGTGAGCTTCATCACAAATGAAGAACAGCAGTAAAATGCTGCAGCACGCGGTCAGAGCTAAACCGATGTCCTTTATTCCAAAGCCTTCGGATATCTGACTGAGCAGACCATAGATGGACAACGTGATGATGAGAAAGAGGTAAAGATTGACAAATGTAAAAGTATAGCAGTTCGCAATGCCGGTGTTGCGAGCGATTTTACTCAATCGAAGCCACAAAGCGCGGTAGTCTGAAACTTTCTTTGCTGGTCCGATGTTGCGGAGAGCCTGTGAACGATTACACTAACTTATATTACCAGTTTTTAAATAGATCTCCTTAGGTTGCAGCAGAGGTCAAAGCAGATTAGTAAAGATACCTGATGAAAGTCTTCTGCCAGTACATTAGCACAAACACTGAGTATTTCACACAGCAAATACCAGTACCCTCCAAGGATATAGGTAAGTATCTCCAGGAAAACATAAGGGATGAGCTGCATGGGTTTGAAATGGACCATAGTGATGTGGGTGATGACCACTGATGTCAGAGACAGCACTGGAATGACTATTGCTATGGTCAGAGCTTTTTTGTACAAGTTGACTGGAAGTGCTCGTAGTGATAGTTGCTTGTAGGCTTTCTGAAAAGAAAGAATAGGTACTTATTTACTTACTGTACTGGTTATTATCCTGCATCTGCATAACAGTTATACATATTATACGTATTTATGTATTGAATTGATGACGAAAACTGATAATGAAGGTTGTATTAAGTTAGGAGTTGATAGTTTACCTCAAAATGTGCCCACTCGTTAAGAACTTGGGCAATTTTTGGAGTCTCATACCACATTATCGGAACGACGACCATAGGGAACAGATAGACCGTAAACAGGTACTCAATCACAGCTTCCTCGAATTTTCCTTCAGCCGTTCGCAAGATCTGGACTTTATGGAGGGACAGATAAAGCACATAGCTCAGCATAGAGAAGTAGACGACCGCCGAGTAGATCATCGAGGGGGATGCTATGTGGAACTCGTTTACTCCAGGAGAAGATCTCGTTATGGGAAGCACACCCATGATTCTAAGCAGGGTGAATACAGGCTTGATGTTCTCATAAACGATGTCTTTAGTGAGTCTCGGATTTATAAGATTGTTCATCATCGGACCCACCGCATTTGGAGAAGGTGGTTTCGTGTAAGGCGTCTTTGCTGGAGTGATATCTAGAAAAATAGGATTGTTTTTAGGTTTTTCTTCCATCTGGACGGCGAATCCATTTGGTATTGGGAGAGTGGTGGTCGGAAACAGGCTGTTGTTCGCGTAGAAACTCATCGTCACGTCGTATCAATTTCGATGAGTGGCTCCTACTGAATCGTGTTTTTCGGAAGGAAGCCTAATGACGCCAGTCTTTGTCAGGACGTCATATTTCAAAGGCTGACAAGTTGATTGCAGCCACGTAAGCGTTTCGGCGCCCTTCGTTAATCTTTTAACGCGCACTTCACCTTGAGTGAGACCTTAGTCATTACCATCTGTATCTTATGGTTTTTTACTCCTAAGCAATAAATAAAAAGTCCATTTATAGTCTTATATTAGAAATGTGACTGTAACCATTTGAAGATCATTTACTTGTGAAGGTGTTTCGATGATAACCCTGAATTAGTGACAAGGCTAGTCGTGTACCTCATGGTCGAGTTGAGGGTTATTATAAAACAGTAATTACTGAAATAAGCAGATAGTACTCACTACCTTATAGCTAGATGCAAGGTAAGAAACAATCATGTTTATGTAATGAACTCTCATCATTTATTGTAGTTAAGTGGGTTCAAACTCCTCGATTTGAGCTTATTCAGAAAAAAAAACGTACCCTTACCAACCTTTTTACGTTTTGATTAAATTAAATCGCAAAGCGAGTTCACAACATCGAATAATGCTACCCCTAAGTTTGTAGTAGTTTTTTTTACATACTAGAGGTGTACGTTACAAAAAGATTAACTTCAAGCAAACGAATACGAAATTCTAAATGCAAGCGGAATGTTTCTTCAATAGGGACTTCGTTAAGCCCCTTTCTTATGCAGCTTGGTTCGCGTCAAAACTTGGGGAGTAGCATTTATAAGCCCGTATGTTTTGTATACTGAAAGCTTTTGCGTACAATGAGGTGTTATTTGGCGAAGATCTCTGAACTTATTGCATAAAATATTTCATGATAAGTCAAGTATATTATTCAAGGTTTAAAGCTTTAGCCACGAGTGGGAATGAAGAGATTACAAAACTTCTGAAGAGGTTTGGAGGAGATATTCATGAACGAAGTGGTGTTAAAGGTGAAGAGTGCTTAGGCGTTAAGGCCTTCCATTGTTGCTTAGGTGGTTTATTGCAACGAAGACGAAAATTAATAACACTTGAGCATTTCTGGATTTGAATACACCAAATTCATAAAAAAACTCAAGTTCAAGCTTTCTGTAAATTGTATCTTTATGGTGGGTTTTCAATATCTGAGAACAAAAGCCGATTCCATTAAAAAGAAAATATGCCGATTAGCTGTCGATTTCCTCGCTTTTCTTTCCATTCTGAATTCACGATTAACAGTATCAGAGCGTGAAGGCCCAAAATGCAAAGTTTGCGGGCGTCCCCTAAATCGTTTTTCAAATGAAACTTCGGAATTTCCAATAAGCCCCGCAGGAATGAAACAGATACTTAGCTGATTTTATTGTGAAATGTTTTTTCTGCGGTCTTGTGCACGTTTCTGAACATTTCAAGATCGTACCTACGATTTTAGATATCTATATGCAGTACCTACGACAATTCGTGGATTCAAATTCATTTCTGGCTATGAGTAATGTAGTGGTGGATTGAGTTTTATGGATGACGCAAATTATTGTTACGGTAGTACAATAGTTTTAATCATTTGAAATGATAATATGAAGGAGCGGATTTTATTCAGAGTCATAATACCCTGCCAATATTGCGGACAACAAAAAACAATGCGCATGTTTATTAAGTAATAGATTAAGTAGGTAGGATGTTTGTCACAAGCAGGTAAAATCAGTATTTAACATGACTGAATGTTCGCCATGCCTAATGAATATGCATAGCAAACATCTCATTTATCTGCTTAATTACAGTACTAAAACAATGAAAGCATCGTTTAATCAGCTATCTTGGCAACCCCGTTGATAGTCAATTTAGGCGGCAATCAAGAAGAAAGGTTAGCCCCGGGCTTTTTAAGCGCGACCGCAATTAAATTTAGCTGCACCGGCTAAGACTGTATACAGACTAACGACTTTTATTCTTACTTATATTCATTTACCTAATGCCAGCTGAAAAAAAACAAAAAAACGTTCGTTTGAAGTTTAAAACAGATTAAACGTAAATACGTACTCCATATTGCTTAGGTGAACCTACTGCATTCTCGTTTAGAAAATTAAAGTTTTTGAATAAATACTTACTTACCTACACACACCTATAATTTGGCCGTTCAGAAAATGCTATTTTGAATTCTTAGGAAAATTGTCAAAACAGGAAGTTTGTAATCCTTTCCATACATTGTGTGTCAAAATTAAAAACGTCCAAATAGAATTTTCTGAACGGCCAAATTATAGATACATGTATAATAAGAGTGACCTTCTTATTAGAAAGCTGCATCGCTTTAACCAAAAAGCGACCGGCCAAAAGGTTGCATCGATTACTGTTGGCAGTGAAAAAACTTCTTAACGTTTCTTTGCTGCTCTGATGCCAACATTCCAGTGGTACCAACTGTTGGTGAGTGCTGACAGTAATATGTAAGTGTGTACAGAGCCTTACAGGATTAGGCAAATTGTCCCAGACAGGGATAGCGAACTCGAATGAGGACAATGTACTCACAAACTTCTGAAATGAGGATAAAAGTTAAACTAGGTTTCTACAAAAAACTTCAGGATAACCGGGACTTACAAACCTTTTAACATTTTATGACTCATAGTTGGATAGCACCAAACTTTGATGTTTTAAAACGTTTCTTGTTTCGTGATAATTATTATTTTATTGTCTTTTGGGAAAAAAGAGTATGTGCTCTTGAATACCTTGCTACTTTCATTTCGTAACATACCCTATCTAGCTTAAAGTACGACTAATGATGTGCCGTTCCCGGCGAAATTACCGTGCCGTGGGAATATTGCAGCAACATTTCTTAAATAGCCGGCAAATTTGGCAGCGTTAGGAAACGTCACCTAGTTTATCATATTTTCCCTAAAATATTAATCATAATATTAAATTACAATATTAAAGTATTAATCAAAATATGATAAATCTAACGTTCCTTCAAATTGCCAAAATTGCCGGCAATTGAAGAAATGTTGCTTCCATACTCCTACGGCAACGTTGCCGGCAGCGGCACATATATAAGTACGACCAAACTACAAAGCACTGTTGTAAAAAATACACAGTTAACGCTGAAAGCGTTACATAGCCATACTTAAGTAAGAGGTACTTGAGTGTTGTACAACCAATTTCTTTATACAACAATGTGGCTGAACACTCGTCATCATTGTTGTCTCTAAACCAATCCAATAGCACTCAACGGGCAACATACTACCTCCTAGAGATGATCACAGAAGGCTCACTCAAACGAAGAGGTAAGCATTCAGAACGATTTGAAATTTTATGCGCTTACAAAACATTGAGGATTCTTTATGCAGCTTATTTAACATTACAAATCTGTGTAATGACAGCTTGCAATCGGTTGCTATATTCAGCAGTGGACGTCCTTTGTCTAGTGGTAGTGATGTTGCAAAATGGGTTGCAACTACTAAACGAAGTGCGTACTACCACTATTTGTATGGTTTGTATTTAATAAATACGAGTAGGTGAGTAGTATATTATTTTCTGATGTAAAGATTCCTCCTATACCAAGGTGTTGAAGTTACAACAAGTTACAGTGACCCTTTTGCATTTTCGCCCTTTGTAATTTTACGGCCAAATTCATCAAGTCCACTTCAGTAGCACTCGGCGGAAACACTACGCTATTTACTGCCAAGCTGCCAACTAAGCCTTTATGAACCATAAACCGCCATTTCTCCTTCATTTATTGGGCTATCTAATGTCCTAGATAATGTATTGCAAAGCAGGTGCCCTATAAAAACGTCATAATTTATTTTAGCGGGCTGCCCATAATTTTTTAACAGGGCCTTTGTCGTGACTTCGGAGATAACAAGTAAATGACCATAAAATATTAGCTAGACCGTCTTATTTGGAAAAAATCTTCAGCATTTACAGGCCTAAGCATTAATATATACTTATGAGGTCTGTGTGTCAATTTTACAGAATAAATGAGAATAATAACGTTCTCCTGGTCATATCCGACTACGGAAGGCAGTCAATCTCAATTGAGCTTGGCCATCGGCTCGGGACATTGTTCATAGTGCTCAAAGTGTGTGCGCAATACTCAAGGGCAACTTTCTGTCCCTTAACTCTCATTATTCCGACATGACCGGTGAGAGATCAGGCGCAGGACGAACGGCATAACGTGCTTTTGAGCCACAGGGGTGTCATCACCACCGACTTTCTGCCTCCGGCTGTTTCCGAGTGTTTTCAAGACAGAAAAACCCAAAAACAAATTTTGGCCCTACTCGGGATTCGAACCCAGGACCTTTTGAGTACATACCAACCTCAACTCACTGCCTCGTTGGTGTAGTGGTTAGTTCGCTGGTTACAGAATATAGACTATTGGGTTTTCTACCTTAAGTGTAGGTAGCAGGTGGTTTTTTGTTTTGATCCTAACTAAGGATACAAGTCAGAAACACGTGGAGAAGGTCGTAAAAGGGAACGAAGGTAATAAAATGTGGTAAGAAATTTTAGTTTCAAACACGAGAAATAAATTGCAAACCATTGGTAGGGCCCAAAAGATAAGGAGACATGTTTCGGGCCTTTCAGGGCACATTTTTTTAATTTTTTTCACTGTATGTTTGACGTTCATAAGTGTCATTTCATGGCCCAAATTGAAATGAAAATGAAATTAAATGAAATGAAATTTATTTGCCTAAAACACGGTTTTACATAGGTGGTCTTAAAAGTAGTTTTGAAATAAAGATTTTGAACTTTGATTTGTATAGTGTCTATTGCTCACACCATGTATTATTTAGCAGTGTTTATTTATTCCTTTAAACCGGCAAAGGGTTGGATATCGAGGAAAAATTCCTCTCTCAGAGATGGATGAGCCGTTTTAATACGACGGTATAACTTACGGGGCGGAAGGGTAGCGTGTAAATTTAGATCCTTCGACAGCCGGATAGTGTTGTACATTTGAGCACCCGACTGGGGTTTCGAATTGATACCGAGAAGGATATAAATTCGAAACCCCACGTTGGGTGCCACTTTTGACATTGATGAACTTCGATAGCTCTGAAACGATGGACGGTCAAACCTGGACCTTAATTTTTAGAATAATACCAATAGTGATCGAATCTCTGTGTACTACACGGCCTCATAGACCTTATTTCTTTGGACGTACAAAGCTTAGAATTTCCTTCAAATAACAGATGGTTTTACTAAGGCCAGGTTTTGTAATAGATGTGTAACCCAACTAATGCTTGAATAATTACGATAGTGCATGTATTAAAAAAGGTTACCTTAATCAATTGATAGAATGGCTATTATAATGAGCACGCACAATCGTAATTATTCAACCAATGGTAACGACTTTTGACCATTAGTTGGGTTAACTAGCGATCACGAAACTGGTTCTAAGTCAACTGCCGAGATAGTTTTTCTCTCCCAATACATGATGGTGTCCATAACCACTTATTGAGCAGTCGGGCAGCACTGGAAATGGCAAATCGATGGCACTGCACGTAGATAACAATCTTTGATCGTCTGGCCTTCGATTTAATTTCCAGGAACGTTTAAGACGTTCGTGCTAGAGACAGGGGCGTCACTAGTCCGATCTTTGAGGGCATATTGGATCTCCGGGGCGCGATGGCCCTTAAGCCGGCCCTGTCAAACGCACGCGTCGCCCCGTACTCAGGCATGCAATCACAACAAAATTATTATTCAGTGACGAAATAGTTGGATTATGCCTGTAAGTAATAAACTACCTATGATGAGGACGTTGAATTTTATATTTTTTTTACTATAAATTAATTGTAGACGTTAGCTAATATTTAACAAATTGAATATTTACCATTTTCTGGCCTTTTTGGAATGTGTACGTAATTATTTATGGAAATAGGCACCAAATAAAAGTTTGTAAACGTAAATACGTGGACGGATGCTTTTTATTGAGGAGGTAAGTATGTAAGAATCGATACACGAAAAGATGTCTTATTTATTTACTTAGCTAATATCCAATCTGTCGCTAAAACGATGAATAGGCAGTATAACGATACAAATTTAACAGTAAAATCGTGGGAAAATCACTCAAAGACGCACGAATAAACCACACTCAATCAATTTCAAACGAAAATCTATTTTAAGACACGTCTAAATAGACATAGACTATTATTAAATCCACCCTGTCTCGGAAATCAATCCGTTTAAGTGCCATCTACACCCATTAATTAATGAAAGTCTCCGCGAGATTTAAATTTAAATGTAAATGAAATTGGATAATCAACTCAAAAATGCGTCGCCATTATTTTAATTACGCCTTAACGCCCTTAACACGGTTTAAGAAGCTTAAAAAGCCAGTTGTCCATGCAAATCTAAGAAAATCTTGTGAAATTTTGTTTTGATACCCAGTTTTGTTAGGAGATTTGTTATTTAACTGCATAATGTATTAAATCCTTAATACTATTGTCAGTGCTTTTATTTACAGCATTGAAGAGACTGTAAATATCTTACACGTGTCGACCAAGTTAATCGAGCAAGAGATATTGTTGGACGAAAGATGTTAATTGAACGAGAAACTGGATTGTGGTTATTCGAAGGATTATAAAATAGTCGAGTCCACGCGCCATCGCACTTTTTAACACGTTCCGGGACAGTGCCCGCCTACAGGCGTGAAAACAATAAAACATCTATTGTGTCTGGAGTAGTGTCCCGGAACGTGTTAAAAATCGATATCTTGACTTAAAAGTTTAATTATATAATGGATATGATATTGTTTTATGTTTGTAAGTTATGTGAGTGAGTAATACTATAGCGTAAGCAAGTACTTAACTATAAGTGAATGTTTAAGTTTTCTAATCAATTGTGTTTATTTTTTAATTAAGAGGCTAAGAGCCGAACCATTAACTAATAAATAGTTATTTTAAGCTTTGAATCGATTTAATGACCCAATCTTACGATTTTTTTGCCCTCGTCTAGTTTTGTTATTGACCTTGTTTTGCCGTCTAGACCCGAAAATAAATAGATTGATGATAGTAAGTTGTAAAAGTATCTAAAAGTGTTTTTCGCTATTACATTGAAAAAGTTTAGGGGTGTTTTATTGATACTTACATCAATAAAATCCTGTAAGTTGTACTTAGTGGTGAAATGTAAAGCAATTGCTTGACTTGGATTGAGTCCACCACTCTATAAGTACGGAAAAACTTGTTAAAAAACTTCCATAGCTCCCGTAGCTACCTTTAATTTAAAATATATTTATTTTTAATGGATTGTTGCCAAAATGGCAAACATTAATTGAACTGGTAGTAATGTAATTTATGGAAATTGCAATTAGACATAACTTATTTAACCGAAAAGAGTTTCATGCACAAAAAAATATTGAAGTAGGTAATTTGCTATTGTAACTGGCGCTTTACCAATGAATAAAAACATTGTATCGACCAAGGACATGTGAAAAATAAAGTGGAGTGATTACTGTATCATCGCTGCTTTATACCTGATTGAAAAGATTCTCGTATAATTAAATGCACTCTATCAATTTCAAACGGCTGATTAATGAAACGTTGTCAAACTTTATATAAGTACTATAAAACCGATGAAAAGTTGCGAAGCGATTGTTTCGGTTTTCATTCACAAAGTTTCGTTCTTGCGGTTCCCGCAAATAAAGTTAGAGTATATGGAATTAAGTACGGATAACATCACGTCGAGGTAAACACTGCGGTATCTTATGCAGTTGTAATATGGGCTGGTTTGCAACACAAGTAAGTCTAACCTGATATGATGGCGACTGTACTTAAACTTCGAAAACTTCGTTAAACTAGATTATGCATGTAAACTTGTGAACTAGTGTCACTGATATTGATGGGAAAACTTTCCTTTTAAACAGGTACCCAGAGACGATAAGTAGTGCACTTTTAGGACGTCAGTATTTTATATTTGAAAGAAAGAAAGAAAGAAAAAGCATTTATTGGTTAAAGGACAGCACAAACACACACACATACGCACGCTTCACAACAGAAAAAATGAAAATAAAGAGAAACAATTACAGAAATAATATGAAAAAAACAAAAAATTAAAACACAGTTAGAAACGTAAGGCAGTTGAATGCCAGCCAAGCAGTGCGTGCCAGACGCAATGTGTGTTGGTGACGTCCAGACTAAGAGGACCTCACTCAGCATAAGCCAGGTCCCATGGAGGACCTGACGCTGGTTTTCAGTGGGCCCCTGCCGAGTGAGGTACACGAACAGTGACGCCAACATCACGTTAATATACTAAACATATACCTATTACTTATGTAATAAACTTTAAACATATAAATATGAAAATTAATGTCATTATAAATAAGTGTGTGTATATATATGTAGAAAGATGTGATTGTGAGGGACTGAGCGGCGAACATAGGCTGAGCTGAGTCATTAATTTCATTCCGAGCGCGGGCACTGTGCATAGCGTACCTGCCCGCCAACATACCTAAACTACACAATAATAATTAGAGTTTGCTCGAACATTAAAAAGTAAGTGATATAAGGTTTAATTATTGACACTCATATTTACGTTTACGTTACGTTTTGTCGACCACCTACCTACTTCTGATGTCATGGCCTTTTTGGTAAGTTATATTTGTTCTGCCTGTTGATCACTTAGTACATACTCTCTTTAGGTTTTCCTAAACGTAAAGATTGATTTTTCTAGACACCGGAATGGCGGTGGAAGATCGTTCCAGCACTTGGACGCGGCGAACTTGAAGCATCCCTTGAATGCCACAGTTCGATGATGCGGCAGGACCAGGGCAAAGCTGAAGCGTCGAGTTCTGTGCAACTGCACATTGCGCCGCCACTCCAGCTTCTCCACGAGATAAATTGGGATGTTACCTTTTATTATTCCGAATAATAGCGTAGCGTAGTGTAATTTTTGACGAGTGTTCATTTTTAATATATTGGCACTGTTAATGTATGGCGTTACGTGCGATCGGGGCGGTATTGCAAAACAATATCTAGCGCACGCATTCTGCACACGTTGAATTGCATTTTGAGTTCGAACTAGCAACCGGGGACCATACACTACATCCATGTAATTAAATCTTGAGAGTACCAAAGAGTCACAAAGCAGGATTCGATTTTCGAGACTTAAATATTTTCTAATTTGGTATAAAAACAGCCTCCTATTATGGTACTAACATGGGTTTCAAACCAAAAAACCAAAACCAAGTATTTTGTAGTATACGATATTTATGCAGGTGGAGTCGCGGGATACTATAGTTAAATACTTATATTTTGAGATTACATTCTGCAATCTTAAAGTATCTACGTATACAAGGTGTTTCAAAACAACGAGTAAAGAATGAAGGACCTACTCAGAATCAGTAACTGAACATCTTTCTCCTAGAAACATAGGTCAAATAACGCCAAAAAAATTTGTTTTGAAACACCTTGTATACATAAAATATGTACACTACTACAAGACACTGTAAATGTCTGTCGCAAAGGAGGGTTTACGTCTGTTTAGTTTTATCTACCAGTCTGGGATTTACGAGTGTTACCAATTTGCCTCTGTCTGGCCACCGATGACATTATTCCAGTCTAGTGCAATGGTTATGTGCGATAAATCCCGTCTTGGGGATTTTAAAGTCTGGATTTAAATTAAATTCTAATGCTGGAGTTACACTCTGACGTAATTTTATCTAGAGTTTGAGTTGAAATGATAGAGATTTTAAAATTTTGAATTGTTGCTTCTGAATTAACGTTATTAAAATATTGTCTCTCGCACGTTTCATTTTCTTAGCAAAAATATATTGTGCCTATTCTAAGGTATTGATACCATATTCTACCTTAGATCTACCAAAATAACTCAAAAATGTTCAGTGGCTTACCAACAACCCCCTGCAGTTATCATATCAGTAAGCCAGCTTTAATAAGTACATTTTTCCTTTTTAATCCAGTAAATAATTGAATTCGGAAACAATAACGACACTTGCTTTAAATTCTTTTACCCAAGAAAACTTATTTCTTAAAAAGTCTTTTTCTGTTGTTCCAGCGAGTGTTACTCGTACGTAGTATGTGAACAAAATCTAGTTAGTAAAACATTCTGTCAGGTTTGTGTTGAGATTGTTACTTCCAAGTAATCCTCGTCTCTACTAAACAGCAACTTACTTAGTGAAAATGCTTGCTATGCACTCGATCAGTAATGTCCAAATATCGATAGATTTACTGTGACTTTTATAATATGTAAAAAATTTAAACCTGAGTATTAAAGAACGAAAGCGTTTCCTTGTGGCAAGGAGGCTATGATGCTAGCTGCGTTGCCGTGTTGGATAGCTAAGAATGCTTTCTTTGAGCTAGGATTCAGCCAGCTTTATTATTTGCCAAAACAGAAATTAATTCAGGTACAACTTTAAAAAAAACTTTTTTATAGTTTGGTAATCGAAAACACTTATGAAGAGCTTACAATAGCACTTGATATGTTATTGGAATATAAGGAATTCTCGTATCTTGTTTCGACATAAGTTAACATCTTACGCTTGAAATCTTGAAATTACATGTAAGTAGTCGATTTCTTCGGTGTTTGGTTTATTGCTTTGGATTTAATCTAGTCCTGCTATATTAATAAGGTATATTTTTATAAAGGTACTTTTTAGTATACTATCGATAATTATTGTAGTATGCACGCACGACACTAAACTTCATTTCTGCAGGCTGTTAGGACTTCGCGGATAATTAGCGTTCTAACTACGCTACGCTACAAGGCGAGATGAGGCAGAACTTCACACAAAGCTCAGCGTCCTCACCTGAGTAGGTACCTATGCAATATAGATAGTGTAGATATCAATAAATTGCTGGAAAATTAGCCCAAGGAACTAATTCGTAGCTAAGCTTCAAAAAATATTGTTAAAAATTCTGAAATAACTAGTTAAGGTTGACTTGTCAATGACTTGGGATTTAAAGTATCACTTTGGACGTTGTTTTTCAGACACATTTATTTAGGGTTTTATGTGTATCTGCTGCCGCTATAACAACATACTAAATACAAAATTTAATAAATATTTAAGGGCGCTTTAATACAACAAACGCGATGTCGTTGCCCCTATTTGCTTGATATCAATAATGGTTGTTTATCAAGTCAAAGGTGCGGAACCCTTAGTGCGCGAGTCCGACTTGCACTCGGCGGTTTTTGTGGTTTGATATGCCGATATACGAATGCTAGGTTTGAGGCATCGCTCAGCATTTATATTCATTACTAATTGACCGCAATAGCAATGTAGTATAGCATAAGTATGCCACTAGTTTTCCACTGGTAAAAGTTTCTTGTGTTTTTTCAGTACTTTTAGAGATTAGCGGGCTCAAAGATCTCTTAACTTTTTACAAAAAACAAAGTTATTTGCACAATACATCGAAGTGTAATATTTGTAGTAAGTTATAATATTTGTAGTAAGTTAGATACCGTGACTCCGGTTTATCGTGGGCTCCGGAGGTTTACAAGGGCTTATACCGCGAGGCCTGCCAAGAGAGCCGCCTTAGGGATACCATGAGTTGGGACATTGAGACTAAATAGGTTTTAAAATTAGTAGATGACATGAAAAAGACCCGTATATCAAAAACTACTGGACCGATTTTGGTGAAACTTATACTATACCCTAACTTAAAATATATTCGATAAAAATAAAAAAACATCTCGCTTTGGCTTCTCGATACTGAGAAATCCGTGGTCAAGCATTCATATAACTATGAAATGTTGTACACAAGCTTGGGAGCCCGATTAGATCAAAACACCCAAATACAGGGTGTTGTTTTGGTCAGCGACCAGCGACACAGGCGTGGTTGTACAAACGATACTAGTGCCAAAAAAAAATTTTTTTTAATGGGAAAAACCCACAAAATCATTTTTTTTTTATTACGATATAGCGGGCTAATCAAAACTATCAACACCAGGGTCGCTTGCTCGTAGCATACTAGCTACGGCGTAGTTTTTGTAGATACGCGCGAGCTACATACGCGCGAGGGTGCGAGTTTCCTCATTCATTTTGATTTTTTTGGAAGGTTTTGAAGAGGTTTTCTCTGTAACACATACATACATGTCGAATTGATAACTTATATTTATTAAGTCGGTTAAAAATAGCCGACGATCGTAACAACATGCAACAATAGTAACAAAATGTATTGGTGAACGACCAGTTTTATAGTAATAACACTTAGACCTATTGTTTACCAAAATAAAAAAGAAGAAGTTGTATTCTACAAATCTTCAATTGAAAAATGATACCTATGATATTCAGATTTTTGAAAGAGGTATTATTTTATTGTTTTTAGGCAATTTTTAGGCCTCATTGTCGCCACTTTTGGGCTTTATTATACATATTGGGATTTTTGTTGGATCTATTGTGGCAGCCCTTGTGTTAAAAAAGTTCGCTGCTTCTCGTTCTAGAAAATAACAGATACTTTGGAGGAATGTAACGGTAGTCCTCGAATATCTTTCAATATGGTCATACGAACAATGAATAAGGATTATGATCCCGGATGGGGTTAATACGGGCTGTGTTCCCCTGGGAGCGTCCCAAGAATGTGGGATCGTCACCGCAATATCACGTAATGGGTGTCGATATTCGGCAGGTTAATTCCCTTAATTACCTCTGATTTAGTAAGCCTTTGTGATGTGGCTTCTGGCTTTCATAGCTCACGGTTAGGCTGGGTTAAATTTAATGGTTAAGTTTCTCTCTTTCTTTCTTCTTCTTTCTTTTTGTGGGATATTCTCGCTGTGCTACTTTGTGGATTTGTCATATAATTTTATATCACCTATTTCAAAGACTAGAACTTTTATTTTCGAGACGAATAAAACCGTTAAATTTAGTTTTATCTACCAAACAGTGGGAGTAAATAAGTTCTATACTGTAAATCTTGATGTACTAAATAAAAACAATACTATATTTATGGTAATGTTTATCAAATATACTTCATTTAAAATTTATTATGATTTAGGCGTGCAAATTAAAAAAAAATGCTTTATTTTGCTTCTTAGTCATGTAACGGCGTCTCTAACTTTTGTTTGCACTTACACCATTAACTGGAAATTCGATATCAGTAACCTTCTCTCCCGGAAGGAAAATAAACAAGATAGTCAGGGTTAGTGGTAATTCGATATCGTTTAGGGGAGTAGAGCTCATTTACGATACATTTCGCCGTATAGGTAGGGTAAATTATTATAGCCAAAGATTTGCTCACAAAACCATTCTGCATTTCCAAGCGGTTGAGACCACTTGTGCATTAGAATTGCTATAAAAATATTTTTTAAAGTAGGTAATTGCTAAATAATAGTTACCATTTCAAAATTGGCATTTACTATTTAAGTTTGTAAAGTAATTGGCACTTTCCTCTTGGTACATTTATTTTACATCACAGGCTTTGGCTAGTACGAAATTAAAAAAAAAATATTCAAAGTGTGGGTATCTCGAAAATGGTGAGACTTTTACTTGAAAACATTTATGGTTTCTATTAGGCCATAACGTGACCTATTTGCAGTTACAGGATTATCCTTCGCTTTTGGGACACCCTGTATAAGTACTTGTAGGTTCCAATAAGTTTTTGGGACCGTGATGGTACGTAAATAATAATTCCAAATGTTATAGATTTCTATTACAGAGCCTGTTTCGCCGTTCAATAAGGCCTGCTTATCGCGGCAAGAAAGCTAATCGCGATTATACTTCTTATCGGAATATATTACTTTCTTCTCGTTATCATCATCATCATCAGCCAAAGGTCGCTCACTGCTAAACATAGGCCCCCCACGGTTTTCCACAGCGACCGGTTGTAAGCGGACTGTATCCAGTGTGATCCTGCGATCTTTACAAGGTCGTCAGTTCATCTTGTCGGTGGATGTCCTACGCTGCGCCTTTGGTCGAAGGGTCTCCAATCTAGAACTTTTCTGCCCCAACGGCCGTCGATGCTTTGCGCTATGTGCCGAACCCAATGCCACTTGAATTTACTGATTCGCAGGGCTATGTCCGTCACCTTTGTTCTTCTATCGTTTCGCCCCGTATTACTGGAATTCATTTTGTGATATTCTATTTTCTTTTATGTTGGTATCATCATCATCATCAACATCATATCGTCCACACCATTTCGGGCAACGGCGACTTCTGCACTCTAGATTTGGTTTATTGGTGGTGGTACGCTCTGTACTGTTACCATGAGTTTACGACGGTTTTACTCGCTAGCGACTACGTAAAAAAAGTCAATGGAAAATCGCACATCGCCCCTAGCGGTCACTTGTAGAACTAAAATTTTTCATACAAAAATTTACGTCGTCGCTAGCGAGTAAAACCGACGTAAACTCATGGTAACGGTACTGGTAGTCAAATATCGGGTAAGCAAACGAAAGTGTCTGTCAGTTTGTCAGTGCAACGGCCGCGTCTGGTAGTCGTCTCCGCCCGCCGGATCCGGAACTTGTAATTTCCGGCACTCCACTGGGCTGCACTTGGGTTTTATTTGTTCGCCATTACAGCGAATACTTCCGGTTTTGACTGCTGGCAAGTTTGGGTCGTCGGATGTTGATTTTAGCACTCGATAGGAGAAAAACGCAAATGGAGGAAAACGAATCTCAACAAATACTTTAAACGAAAATTGTTTTGAACAAGATCGAACCCGTAGTTTTCGAGATATAGTACATTTTCATTAACCGCAAATATAACTTTGTCTTTCATAGAAACACTATGAAAAACATAGTCATTTTTGCTGTAAAAAATATTGTGATAGTTCCGCGAAGTGGAAGTAAGTGGAAAAAATCAGTTTAAGGGTGGTACGGAACCCTCAGTGTGCGGGTCTGACTCGCGCTTGGCCAGTTTTTTTAATAGAGTGCGCTCTGCATTTCACATATACCTTTAATTAGGTATTATTTAATTAGGTAGAAAATCGTTTCGAAAACCTTTGAATTACTATTTCTATCTTGATAGAAATTCAAATTCTTTGAAAGTTAACAAGCAAGCCCAAATAACAAGAGCAACTATTTATAAATTACATAAGTTTAAAAAAGACAGATCTGCTATAGAATCGCAATTCTACTGAAATCAATCTCAATTCATTTGCTATCTAAACTTTCTTTCAAATCCGACCCTGGGCTGCACCTGCGCCCGCCCGATGATTAACCTCGTCTCGAGCAAAGATTCAAATTGCCCCCGCGGGGCTTTGCACTAGCACCGGGAGATACAGCAGAATTATTGGGGTATCTATTGAAATACATGCTAAAACAACTAATCTGTCGACAAAAGCCTAAGCTGCATCTCTACGCACAAAATTGTTTTTGACTATGATGACAAGTGACAACACTTAAGAAGGTTTGGCTGAATGGACATAGTCTAAAAGCCGAAAAATCATATTAAAAAATCTGACTACTGAGTCTTGTCAGTGTCATAAAGTATCTAGCTGTGCGACACTTAGATTATGGTGCGACACGGATCTTCTGGCCTACAGGTAACATTGACAAGGGGGCGCTAGCATTCAATTAGGGTAGCCAGAGCAAGAAAATCTCCCTTGATTCAGGGAGTTTAGGAAGCTGTTTAACGAATATTTTTATTTTTACATGGCAAAGCCAAAGAAAATATTTCTTGGATGGAAATGTAGTTGAAGGCATTTTCTACCATATGATAAGAGGCATATCATGTATGTTCCACCGATTTTAAACGCGAAACAATTGTATTAACAATAAAAACCGTTGAAAAAAAAAATTAAGGAGTTTAGCTCTAAGGTATTTAAAAACAATCATATTAATTGTTTAAACAGAACACGTACGAAAATAAGAAAAGGGAAAATCGGAAAATCCTTGTAAGTAAGATTGAGGAGATTTCGCTACGCTCGATCTGCTGACCGCATTTTTTAATTTGACATCGTTAGTTCCGACTGTCACCGTTGGGCAGAAGATCTTTGTCGCACTGTATAGAAAATGACAAGTGCTTAAAGGAGCTTATGTAGCTTAGGAAATATTTTATATCAGAGTTTTATTTAGAAATTGATGTTTTTTGAACCAACCTTGTATTTTTACAATCAAGAGCAAATTAGAGTTAATAATATTTAAATAACTACATTCAAATTGAGTGAGCCTTCTCTCTGCTTCTATCGTAGATAAGGCTCATACTTGTGCATGACAAACTTAGCGCTAACAGTTTCCTTAGTCTGTAGTTAATCGCAGGTAAGTGCCATCGACAAACTGGGACCTTGGATAAGACGCGAAAGCCTTCGTTTAAAATGCGCACTAACTAGAAATATCTAAGATGAGGACGCTACGTATTTTGTAGGTGCACTGTATTAAGCGCCGTTTCACACACGTAGCACGTACCTACAAATGTTGTACTCATAACCAAAGTAAATAAAGTGATAAACTGAGTTTAGCCACATTTTTGACTTGGGCTCGAAGATTCTAACAACCATTTTCACATTGGTACATAAGTTCTGGTTAGTGCTATCTGCCAGATACTTCATATAAAATTACGTTCTATATTTGAATTAATCGTTGAGTAGGGTTTAGGGTTAGTTAGGGAGTAGGGTTTAGCTGATTAAAATACTTTTTAGGGTTCCGTAGCCGAATGGCAAAAACGGAACCCTTATAGTTTCGTCAAGTCTGTCCGTCTGTCTGTCTGTCTGTCTGTTTGTCTGTCCGTTCGTATGTCACAGCCACTTTATTCTAAAACTATTAGCATTACAAACTTGAAACTTGGTAGGTTGATGTATTCTGTTAACCGCTTTTCGATTTTCATAGAAAAATTAAAAATATTAATATTTAAGGGGGGGCTCCCATACATGAAACTAAAACCTAAAAATATTTTTTTGGTCAAACCTATGCGTGTGTGGTGTCTATGGATAGGTCTTTTAAAATAACATTGAGGTTCCTGAACCATTTTTTCTATAAGTCTAACGTTTGAGATATAGACGCTTCCAAAGTGGTAAATTGGGCTAACTTTTGAACTAAGGAAGTGAAAATTTTGAAAAAAATATATGATGTAGATCTCAACAAAAACTTTCAACAAAAATTGGTTTGAGCGATATTGAACTAGTAGTTTTTGAGATATAGCACATTTTTATCAACCGCAAATATAACTTTGTCTTTCATACAAACACTATTAAAAATAAAGTTATATTTGCGGTCAACAAAATATTGTGGTATTTTGGCTAAGTGGAAGTAAGAATCCCTAATTCAGTTAAAGTTGGCACGGAACCCTCAGTGCGCGAGTCCGACTCGCACTTGGCCGGTTTTAAGTTTTACAGCGACCTAGTAATTTTATTGTCCAGATACTCTAAACAAAATGACGTTCTATATTTCAATTAATCAATTTTTAGTTAAGTTAATAAAAGTGTATTATTGAAACGGAGCTTCATAGATATTATGGCGCAGCTAAAAGTTTGCTTTAAATAGTAAAATTACGAGTATGAGTATCAGTATTGTGAACAAAGCTTATGCGCCAGAAAATCATCATTTACATTTAAATTGCTGCTTTGTAGCTGCAATGGAGCTGTATAAAACATACTTTATGGCAATGACGTTATAAAGTGAAGTCGTTGAACGCGTATATTGATAGTGAACTACGAGTATACATATAAGGCTATACTTTACTCATAGTTCTACAACTTGTTCTATTTTGAAAATGCACAAAACCTGAAATTATTTTGTTTAAAATTTAGAGTAAAATTGATACCACTAATAAAATAAGGGTCAAATTTTAACAAAAAATATGTTCTTACTAAGCTGTGTCCAATCATCACTTTATGTATGGCACCAAGCAGCAACGTTGCAATCTGAGTTTGACTAAATGCAAATTGCGAGTAGATTGCGCGTAATTACCAAAGAGTTTTTAATTTGCAACAAACAACAAGAAAACTTTGTAAATCATTCTCGAAAATATTTTTTTTCATAATTAACATAATACGTTTATATGATAAAAATAAGTTGGAGTCTAATTTTCGGAGAGTTCTGAGGCCGTATTGCGATCTTGCTTTAATCCTTTCAAGTTCCAGGCAGTTCAATTCCTACTAGCTGAGTAGAACAGAATAGTGACTCAGCTAGCTAGCTGAGTCACTATTCTGACCCAACTGAGGAAAAATTAAAAGTTACTCTTTCTGACTTACTCATATGGTCGAAATAAAGAAATGGAAATTGTTTGAAATTGAGACATCGCAATACGAACTATAGGCGGTCGATCACCCTATATTCTACCTTAGCCTTACTGTTTATTTGCTTCATACAAAATCAGACACTGATTGTTGGTGAACTCTCTTCATAATAAAAATTTGTAACAGTCCCTAGGTTTGTGAGGATATTGCCCTTACGCCCTAGTTAGTTTTAATATTACCTTGCATAACCGCTTAATGGAACTTCCTTGTTCCGTTATAAAAATACTTACAATGTAAAGTTATGTTAAGTTTAACATTGCGTGATGAAAGAATGAATCATTACCTCGCCATAAACATCAAGCTCTACTACAAGAGCATATTATGCGGGAAAACTGTATTTTACCGGTAGTAATAAAATTTTATTACCAATATTCCTACTTTGTTTAAATTGAAATTTAATTTAATTTTATTTATTTGGTACACATAACATATTACAATCTTTATATCATTTAAACATATTTGCATCAACATAAATGTTCTTGATTGTAACACTTAAACATGCATACACAGAGAAACAAAATCAAAGCATACTAAAACAGCACTCAAGTTAAGCAACGATAAATATACAAGCAACTACTTAGAAAAAACAAAAACAACAACAAAAAGGCATCAACGATGCACCACTGAAGACAAGGATCATCTAGAGTGGTGCATCAATGTCGCATTCGAGGATGTATTTCTTAAATTTGCACAAATTAAACCGATAAAGATCTATTTCTCTGTTTTTAAGAAATAGATCATTAAAGGTGCGACACATCCTAACAATTGGATTGTAAAAAGAGGTGTTATTCTTATAAATATTAAAGAAATATTGAAGTATTAATTTAAGCATTGCAGTAGTCCTCATACACATTACTTATGCTGGGTTACCTTTAAATTTCGAATATCGTACGGATGTTTGTTTGGTCTTATCTCTAAAAGGAGTGTCCTGAAACATTTCACTGTTGGGCAAAGTCCTCAACTCAAGTACATAAGAAACGTCGTGGCTGAGTATGGTCCATTACTAATCTATCTCTTATCTTATAATACGGTCCTATTACTCTTGAGAAATCTAAAGATGTTTACCGTACACAGGTTTCACGTCAAATTCACTCATAAAACAACGAAGAAGACGCAAAATTTAATTAACGAGAAAACAGTTTGGCTTCAACATGTAAAATAGACTTAAAACCACGCGCCACAACTCATAACATGATTAATTTTAGCGGACAAACACCAATCAATGAGAGTTTCATTAAAACAGTCTTTGATACAATCCGGGGTTAAATTAACCTCCTACGCAATGAAATTAATTACAAGCCATAGTCATGGGTGCGTAGACCCTTGTAATCTTATAAGCAGTAAACACAACTCCGAGTTGATCTCCTAAGCCTAAATGTGGTAAGGATCAGCCACCGAGTGTAACTAAAAAGAGAGGTTTTGCGACATAGTGCCGCGTAAACAGTAAACAGGTACGAACTAAGGGCATACTAATGTTTTAAACTAGGCACATGAGAAGAATATTCTAATACTTTTGCGAATAGTTCTCCAGGCACAATAGATTTTTTTTTGTTATCACGCCTATTAGGTAGGTGGTACATTGAGTAAGTCTTGCTTAAATATTAAATTAAATTTGAGAAGAATTTTAGGATAAAATAATACAAATATTTTGTACGATTATTATTGTACGCAAGTTAAAAGATATTTGGTGCAGGAAAAAAATGGAAAATTGAACAATTTTACGTAAAATGTCAAAAATTTGACATTTTTTGTGCTTCAAACTTTGGCCGCTGGTGTCGACGAAAACCAGCTTACCGTTTCATTTTAATTCTGTTAGCGTTGTAACTCGTATCTCTCTGAGTGCATCTCTGTATCTGCCCGGTCCGCAGTGCAAATATACGGAACTAACGTGTCCAGAATCCGTTTACTTTTCAATCTCTGGCGATCGCAGCTCCCGAGGAGATGGGAAAACCAGACATTTGGGATATGAAACTTTGCTACGTTACGAAGTAATATAAAATGTAAAATAGGTTTGATACTTTCAATGGTCGTAAGGCTAAAATTATTTTTTTAAATTGCTTAAGAGGTTATTATTACCTCTATATCGAAATATGCATGTAATAGTGACTCAATATATCTGTATTTACATACACATTTTACAATGCAGATGTCTGTCCTTTGATACGTTAATGATACACATATTCCAAAGTCAGGCTGTATTTTTTATACTTAAATAAATAAATAAATTCTTCGATAGATAATATTTTCCACTAATACTAATAGATAATATTTACTTAAAATTACTACGATAGAACCCAAGCTCAACGCAGACACCTCCTAGATATAATGGAGATGTAAAGATAATAGTTACCTTTTACTTACTTTTAAATCCGTGACTAAAATAATTAATAAATAGCTTCAGCCTTATCTTACTTTACTAAAGTAAGCAGTACATATTTTGTTTATTTAAAAGCTGACGAATTGTAGCACTTGTAGGTAGTTAGTCAGCACTTATATTTTAGCACTTTAGATCTAAGAAAGCACCTGCCACATATAAACGGAGCCAGTTCCATCGTCTTGGGAGTTCTTCAGAAAATTTACCGACAGTGAACGGCGCTCACCAAAACTCATATAACTCAGCTCAGCTTAAACTTTAAAGTATGGACACGTAACCTCTTTATAAAAGCAAGGAGAAGCTGTGAAAAACGACCACAGTGCTCTAAAGTTTTACAAGGAGTTAAGTTTTCGCCCGCAGAACTATTTTGTATCTTCGTATAGCCAAAATTTTGCAATAATTGCATGAACGCAAACGTGATAGTATCGGCCAATAATAGCAAACTGTACGAAAAAATACGCTTTCGAAACTATCCAACACATAATTGGAGCATGTAAATCCATAGCCTGAACAGACTTTAGACACGGGCATGATCAGGTTGCAAACATCATACATCAAAAACTTGCAATAATGTATAAGATTTTACAGGTCCTTCTGCTGCAAACTATAAATATACTCTATTGACTGTAATAGAAAATCAAACACACAAACTTTATTACGACAGAGCAATCCTAACCGATAAGACTAAAAATATATAAAAAAATATAATAATAGCCAGCCAACAATAATAATACCTATTCTATTACCTATCATTATTGTTCGTTTGAAAGAGGCAGAACGTCAGTACGTCAGTACAAACAAAATCTGAATAAGTAGGTAATTCACGTGTTTCTTGCAATTGTTTGCACAATGTTGGCTTGCAAGATAAGCAATAGCCCTGCTGTTGTAACTTGTATGCATCTGTGAAGTGTCTGCAGTTCTCGTTTGTAAGGAAAAATACTAGGACTTCATTCGGACGAGCGATGTTTGTTGGTCTGCTATGAATATTCAGGACGTGAATTGTGTAACAGAGATTTATGCCATTGCACACTTTGTATAAGTAGTTAGGTATACTCAATACATATGATCTCACCCTCATATATTTTTAGAGGACACATTGAGATTTTCAGGAACAACAAACAATTGAACACGATTTGCAAAACACAAATACTACTCTATATGAAGGTAAATAGTACTTAATTGAATAAATAGCACATCTTCGAAATGTCTGTTATTCGCAGATAAATCACAAAATTCTGTTGTACCTATCTGTAAAAATCTTTAGCGGAGATAGGAGGCTAGCCATTTTTACCCGACTACGAAGCGCAAAAGGGAGGGTTTTGTAACAATAGTAAAATCACTACGGCTTCCCCGAGGTCGTCCCAACGTAATTAATTTGGCCTATAAATTTTGAGGATGACATATTTTTTCTACCTTTTAATTTATTGCCGCTTCGTAACTTCTTAATAACTTTTAGTGCTGAAGTATTACGCATTTAGGTTCATACCTAAATGCCTACTTTTGATATCATTATCAAAAGTACGAGTACCTGCCATTCCACCATTCTACCATGCGTTTTAGAGATCTAATTAATTGATTGAATCTAGATCTGTAATCTGATTCATTTATTGTCACTTTAAATAACTAGCGTCTAAGCTTAGATTACAATTTGTCTGGAAAACCTTTTCTTCGTTATCTATCAACTTTGGAATGACTTCAAAGAATGATTTGCATTATCACTTGTCGACTTAAACCGATTTAGCTCTCTATAAAATAATTTAAGGCGACGGTAAAAGATATCTCCGAGATCGTGAGGTCACTAAGGCTGGATTCACACTACCTTATGCGTAGAGGATTAAAATGCACTTAATAAATGTAATCAAGTGGTGAGTTAAACTATGTCTGCATTTAAACCAACCATGCCACCACCACCATCACGCCCCAGTGAAATAATTGTTTTGAATTATTATTTTGTATTTTGTGTAGGTAAGTCTTCTTTTTCTATTAGGTCTATTAGGTAGGTATTGCATTCTGTAATCCACTGCCTGATTAAAATAAAATAATTGAAAAAAAAAACATGTCCATCCCAGCATTCAATGGGGTTATACTATCGATTATTTCTGCTAGGATAAGGGAGCATTCTCATGCATTGAAGGAGGAAAACCAATCTTAGTTAGTCTCGACACCCGCATCCAAAAAAAAAGAAATTATTTGTTACTTTGTACTTACATTAGATTGTTTTTAGGACCTAGGAGCAAAATTCTTAAAATTCCGTCGTTCGTGTGATCTTTTACGCTGCAGAGCAATGCGTTTCGTTGTCCAATGTTTATTTATGAATTTCAGCATCGATCGAAACTTCATGTAGTGTGTTATCAGCTTAAAAAGCTTCGCATCAAAATGAGGGTCGCTTGGTATTCAGCGAGAGGCGTCATCCCAGCTCCCGACCTTCGTCAAGACTCCAACCGGGAAACACCTTTAGGAAATAGACGACACTCAACTTGTTAAAAATGGGAATGGAAATCGCGGATTGAGTATTCACGATCGGATGGAGGTATTTGTTATAAGTCACTTTGCATGTTAAGTTCATATTCAATTTGTTAATGCGACATGTGATTATGTGGTTTTGTGATAGAGTTTTCAAGAAAACCTAACTGCCTTAATTTTAATTTTTCTTAAGTTGGATCGCAATACCAATTTGGTGTCAATGTGAATTGAACTGCCTGGATCTTGAACGGATTAAAGCAAGATCGCAATACGCTCCCGTACTTACTTGTAAATAAATAAATAACTTGTAAGTAAATTAAGTGTTTGTAACTAAATTGTTTTATGAAAATGATACAAATTATTTGTTTGCATTTTGATAATCTAATATTGCCTTTTATTTCTATGACTTTGTTTCCTACTTTTTAATGGGATAGCACAACTCAACTCATTAGATCGGGCATATCGAAATTGTTGTTCAAATACTTTGTTAACACCTTAAGTTATTTAACTCCAAACAAATATTCGCTCCTCAAAACAAGATCAAGTTAAAATTGGTTACAAAACACTTCATTGTTACCCTGTTTGTTGAAATATTTCCCTTTTAAACTGTGGGTATAAGAGAATTCAAACAAAGTTAGGCAAAGAGTTGTTGCAAAAGTTTAACTTACGTTTTTCTTTGAATTCACTTTTGAAAGTTTGTGGCTTCTAAATGATTGTCCCGTTTCAAAAGAGTTTAAAAAAACTTTTATTTCTTGACTGAAGCTGAATAACTTACTAAAGCAAGTAGCGATTACTTATAATTTTAAATCAATTTCAGCAGTCGTCTGTCCGCGATAACCTCAAAGTTTAATGCACGTATTTTCATGCAGTTTCTATCAATAGATGGAGTGACTCATAGGAAAGATATCGGTTTAAAAAAATATTGTCAAAGAAAATGTTAAGAAAAAAAGTATCCAACACCTTTATACAGCTCACTAAAGCTCTTTGTAACATCATTGAGTGAGCACTTGATGAGAACGTTTACAAAGTAAAACGTTTATGAGCGTGAACGCGCGTTAATCGAATCACTCCACACAAAAATGTTTTCGGTGTACATGATTGTAGTCGCGAATTATGTGAGTAACCAGGTTTGCGAACGTGTCTCCTGAGGACATCTAACGAGTGAATAGGGCTGTCATTAATGCCACAAAGGTAACACTATGGTTTTAATTGCTTTCGTTCTGATGAGAAAAGTAAGTTATAATAATATTCTAACACCAACCTACCACAGAAACAATAACCTTACATACCTTGACCTTACCTATAACAGATGCAATAAATATATTTGATTTGATTTCTTTTGAACACATTAACGTATCTCAAAGGGGTATTTTCCTGTGGAATCCGTATCCCCAGGTAAGCCTTTCAAATGGACCAGTTTCGTGAATTGCCGTAGGAGAGATACAATAACTCTTTGTTGCACATCACTTAAAGTCAGTAACAATTTATAAGCTTAAAGAAAATGATATGCATCGGATAGGTCAGAAAGTCTAGAATTATAAACACCTCATCGTTTTAATTAGATCTAAAAGAAACAATTGATTCACTAGTATCGGCTCAGTATTTTATCCGCAAATATGTGGAATCCACAATCAAGATACATAAACTGCTAAATACATACTTTTGGCTTTACCGTAATCGGTTGAATTCGCATTGTAAGATAAGTAAGAACTCAAGATACCTATATAGTAGGTAAACCACTTCATTGAGACTTTGCCTGCGGGGCACAGGGGCGCGGGGGTAGGCGATAACGGGTCTACCTATAGTAGAACCCCGAAACCACCACTTTAAGAAAACGCGTTTTGAAGTTAGGGGTCATCCATAAAGTACGTCACACGTAAAGGGGGGAGGGGGGGTCGACAAAGTGTGACATAGTGTGACAAGGAGTGGGAGGGGTACTAAGTTTCGTGACATCACATTTCAAAATCTATTATATCTAGAGGTAGTAATCGCGTAATTTGAAATATTAATTATAAATTAATAAATATTTCCAACTCTATCTTTAGGACAATACGGTTTCTTCTTCTTTGTTTAAAATATTTGATATGATGTTGATTTTATAAAAAAATACTTAATTTAAATGGAAATTAAACTAAATTCGGAACTGCTGTTTGATTTTAATGATTTTTCGATGTGAAATTGCAAAACATGTGACGTCACACTAGGGAGGAGGGGTCTCAGAAATGTGACCACCTGTGACAAGGACGGGAGGGGGGCTCAAAAAATCATGAAATTCGTGTGACGTACTTTATGGATGGCCCCTTACTGCAAGTGCCGACCCTAAACAAAAGCCAAGAGTCGCGACTCGCTCGCACCCGGTACGTAATTACATAAAAATAATCATATCAGGCACACGACGCAAGTCACGTGATAAAATGTTGGCTGTCCCAAAACGCGCTGCAAAGTATACAAATAGTCAAGAGTGTTTTGGCGTTTAACAACTAGATATTATCACATAATAGGCATCAAGCTGGTAATCAGTCAGGTATCAAACGACTCCCGAGAGTCGCATAACAATGCAATTTCTATTGTGTCTCGGTTACACATACTTGACGAGTTAAGCATCTATTAATAGGGATTTGTCATACAGAGTTCGGCCTGTAAGTGGAGTTTTAAATATAGACTCTTAAAGTACCTACATAGTAATCAATTCTTAAAAGGCTCTTTAAGTAACCAGTAATAAATTCTAAACGGTTTTAATCTATTATGATAAAAAAAATATTTTCTAACAAAAGAAATCAAACTGGCAATGTATTGCAAATTGCAGACAAATGTGTCTAGCCCATAAAATTAATATTCCTTCCGAAAGAGATAATAATTCTATGGTCTAGCCATAGAACTTGACATTCAAGGTATATACTCTATGGAATTATTGATTAAATTTTTGGCTCCATTCAGGCTACACGCTGTATACCTACCTTATTTAATTGTATGTATGTAATTGAACTTCAAGTGAAATAAGGAAAACAACGAGAACAAACTGCAGTTTAAATAAATCGAAAAATGCAAACAATCCTTTAGCGTTCCGTCGGCTTACGAGTGTTAACCCTTCCCATGTTCTGAGTTTAATATTTCTGCTTTATTGCAACGTAAACCGGCGCAGCGATTTCATAACAAGCGGAGAAGGACGTTCCGAGCGGGTTTCTGTAAGTGAAACAACCTATAATACTCCAGATAAGGAGCCAATAAGCAGTAACGAATGCAAATCCCGCTGGCCTTCAGAGGCCGTTTATAGGCCGCAGGCTAGGGATGAAACCCAAATAAAATACGAGCCCAGATTCAGACAATAGTATCAGATATTATGGTCGATAAAGCTGTCGTGTTATCATTGCCTGATACACATTTTAGTATTCTAGTACCTATTACCTGATTAGCCAACTTCAAATTCTGTGATATTTGGTACCTATTAGCAGATCGTGATTTTCTGTATCGATGATGTGATTGTGTAAATTTCATTGTTGACCTGCTACTCTATGTCAAGGATGTTGCTATGTCAACACGTATAAGAATCGTAAGATAAAACATAGATAATAGAACTAAAGGCAAATACTATTCATGGCTAGTGTAAAACTTATCATTCATCATCAATAAAAATAAATTATTCAAGCCTACCCTGTGTGTCAGATGAAGGATGATAAAAGCGCTCTAGCTGCCAAAGATATCTTGCAATTTGCGAGCGTTTGGCAGCCCTAGGCGCGGGTCGCCTAGGCCGTTTTGCGTAATAGAAGTCTGGCGAGCTCGAGCTCCCGCGGCAGGCTACGGGTTAAATACTGAAATTGATAGAGTCGTGTTACATTATACTGCCTTGCAGCTAGGCTAAATTTGGATTAGAATTTTGATGCAATCTTGGTCATTTAGTTGGAACATCATCATTGTTCAGTTCAGCATTTATCTTTTACGTGCCAAGCGTGTTCATAGTTAATATACAACCATACAGTGTTCCACAATAGGTGCTCTACATTTAAGATGGAAATATCACACAAATCCTGGGGGCCGAGGAAGATCAGCTTTACAAAGTTTGAAATTAATGGTAAGGCATTAAACAGTTGTATTAGCCTAAAAATATGTAATTCATATATAAATAATAAATAAATACATACATATCTAAGTTTAATATAAAATTGAATTTTAGAGTATTACTGGTAAGTTACACATAATATCACTTGTAGTTTATGTCAAGTCAACCGGTGTCAACTTTTATTTTTATAAGCTATATTTATATAAAGTAAATTCATTATTGGCTGTAAGTTTAGAATATAAGATTAGCTTACTTTTTGTAATAAGAGCTGTGAATTTTATAGAAAAAAAAAAATACTACCTATGTGTTTTGTTTCTTTTCCTTGGAAGTGACTTTTACTTAAATGTGTCTGTTTGTTGAAAAATCATGTAGTGTACACAAATTTTAGATTGCCGTCTAGTCTGTTACTGTGTTATCAATGTAAGCTATTACGCATGTCAGGCTGTAATCTATAAGTGTACCTGTAATCGTACCTATTATAGTATCTACTACACACAATTGTCTCGGGTTTGGGTGGTCGTACCACCGTTGTTTCTGATTTCCATAACAAGAGTGCATTAGCTACTTACTTTGGAATCAGAGCAATGTATGTGATCGGTGCAAAAAATATAGTTATTTTATTTATTATGTGTTGAACACTGTGAAGAAAATACTTAAAGAGACTTCAGTCTTAATAATATAAATTGCACTTGTAAAAAGACAACTGTGAACCTGTGACAGACGAGGAATTGAACCCCGTGCCTTACGCAATCCGGGCGTATGCCTATACCACTCGGCCACCGTCACATTAACAGGCCTGTTGAATTTTGCATCGCTTCTTAACGCGTAGGCTGCGTGACATCATCAATGTTGTGAGATTGCTCTCACAATATCTGAAGGAAAATATTTTTACAAATATTTTAACAATCAGTTAAGATGATGAAAGCCAATTTATAGTTTATTTTTGTTTTTATAGTGTTTTGTCACCATACAAACTTAATAATATAAATTGCACTTGTAAAAAGACAACTGTGAACCTGTGACAGACGAGGAATTGAACCCCGTGTCTTACGCAATCCGGGCGTATGCCTATACCACTCGGCCACCGTCACATTAACAGGCCTGGTGACAAAACACTATAAAAACAAAAATAAACTAGAGACTTCAGTCTTCAAACACTCCAGTTGGAAAGAAGTGATTAGCTGCGCCGGCAACCGCAATGATTATTCGAATCGGATACTTCCACCAATCTATTGTCCCAACTCCGCCCCATTAAGGCACAGTTTGGGGAAGTCAGCCACCTTATGAGTTGAGGGTCGCCTTTTAAGGATTGTTACGTCATAAAACTACCAGATGACGATATTAGGAATTAAGAAGGATACGATTTAACGGCCAGTTTCACTATGTCACACCCCGGACACTCGGAAGAAACTTTTCATTTTGGCCATACATTGACAGACGGCGTGTTGCACAGATGCTGCGTTTGTGTGCGTGCTTTATGGGTTGACAAAGTCTGTTATACCGGTCATAGCTCTTTTCATTTAAATAAACAAATACCTAAACAACGTAATTTACTGTAATTTAGTATACAACGTAACAAGCACTCATTTTCGTAATGTCATATTCACGTGGTATCGTGGAGAAATAAAAAGATAGTACCTCACGCACTGTAGGCAAACCTCAGTGGTTTTTATCAGTGCATAAAACCATGTATTTTTTGTATTGTTCTTTTACATGATAATAAATGAAAAAAAGTAATAAAATAAGATTTGAAATAAATCTCTGTTCATCGTTAAAAAGCAGCTAATAATTGGTTGAGCAAAATTTACCTTGGGGTAGATTAACGCAATTTTTCTTTATTTCCTTACCTCACTTTTTATGATTTGTTTGGTCCTGCATACCTTGTTCTTAATCTTAATCGCAAGGTCAACCTGTTCTTCCCAAGCTATGGCCAGGGTCTAAGAATAGAATGGAAGGATCTAAAAGTCCGTTACAAATGGGGCCAATAAAGGAACTTAACCCTGAGCAGTGCAAGGATCGTACAAATGACGTCGATTCTTCTGTGAGCTCATAGAAATAACGTCTTCGTTAGATTCAATCCTCGGTCGACGAGCAGTGATTTGTCTTTTTATCTTATTAGTACAACGCTGCAACGAACTGTGGAATTGTAGGTTCTAGTAATAATATATTAGTATTAGAGATGTGCCGACTATGACTTTGGCCGACTAGCCGACTGGCCGACTAGTCGGCAGCAAAATGGCCGACTAGTCGGCCGACTAGTCGGCTAGGCCGATCATTACTTTCGGTAAAATCCGGGTGAAGTCGGAAATGTTCGTGAGCGCGTGAGCGGTTCGTAGAATTAGCGCGCGGCCGGCGCCGCCTTGAAAAACTTTAGTCTTTATTGCCATTTTTTGATTAATGAGTAGTACATTGTTTGGTTTGTTAACTACATTCTTATTAAGCTATAGTATAATAGTGTTTTTTGTTGTTGGAGTTTATTTTACTTGATCTCTAGATCTCAGTACAATTTATTATATTGAAATAGGAACTTGTTTTATATGGTTTTACAATATTTTTAACACTTACAGTGTCATATTTTTTTCTTAAAAGATGAAAATATGAAACCAAAAATTGCGCACGGGCGGGATTCGAACCAGCATCTTTCTGGCAATCCGGGCCAACTGCTCTTCCAATTGAGCTACCGTGCTGTCGGTCCGACCGCGCGAAATTCTTGGTCTCATTGATACGTCATTGCGTGACGTTAGCGCCACCTACCCGTCTGTTTATGCAACAGCGGGCCAAGTAGTTCTTCTTTACAGAATAAATTCAACTTGGAAATGACAACGCTTCGCTACTCAATGGTTTTACAATATTTTTAACACTTACAGTGTCATATTTTTTTCTTAAAAGATGAAAATATGAAACCAAAAATTGCGCACGGGCGGGATTCGAACCAGCATCTTTCTGGCA
>OY757272.1:6213934-6264234 GCA_963584085.1 Pyrausta aurata | reverse complement strand
AAACCGGTTACAATAATGTTAATTTAATGTTAGGAAATAAGTATTCATAGGAAGAAGTAAATATAACAAGTAACATTAGTATACATAACTTGATTCATTACACGCTATTTCATATAAGTATAATGTCTTGCAAAAAGCTGCTTTTATTTATGCATGCAACATTTAGTGGTATGATAAAGTATCGATGTAGTAGCCTAGATTTGATGTCGAAATAACAATCTGTCTGACATTCGTTTTTTCTTCCCAAGTTGTCAGTCAAGGAGCACATACGGAATTCTATGGTGTGTATTATGCATCGGGTGCAGATATGTTAAAGTGGCTTATGTCGCCCTGATTTGTAGCGAGTAAGAAAAATTAGGGCTTGTATCATAGCAAAAGCAGCTTTAATGTATTCCCACCGTAAAATCAATTTTCAAATTGTTTTGTGTCCCGTGCTATTGTGATGGAGGTATGTGTTTTTTTAGGCAAAGTAACGAATATACCAGAGACAATGATACCGAATCAGTTTGGTATTGTGGGCCTATTGACGTTTATTCGCGCCGCGGAGTCTGACCCCAGTCTCGTGTCACTGGCGCTAGGTCAAGATCTCACCGCGCTCGGACTGAATCTAAACTCACCCGACAATCTTTATCTCACCTTCGCTGGACCATGGGCGGATACGCCTTGTAGGTAAGATTTTATGAGGATATACTATGCTTGATTAAAGTCTCACATGTTGGTATGTAGTTAGGCGATCAATTCGCGGGATTTCTTTTGATCATACAGTGGAAAAGATCAGTCATGTATTGTTAGGAGAGTAAAAGAGCGAACGCCATTGATATAGCGCGCAAAGGCTTGTCATTTTTATTCTGCTGTTTTTTTTAAATTTTCCATTAATTTATCTTGCTAAGGGTGTGTTCATATATCATCATAATTTTCACAGTTTCATGAAATAAAACATACAAAATAGCTGTCTCGCTTGCAAGAAGTGTGAGCACACCCTAAATAACTGCCATGATCATATTTCTTCCATTGAAATTTCTTAGTAGTCCCTTTGTAAATATGCTATAACTATCTTGTTTAAATTTCAGGCCACAGGATATGGACTACCACGTACCACCCGAATACCTTATAAACGGCTCCATCAGAGAAAAACTGGCGCCGTTACGACTGAGTCGATATAAGGAAGACCTATTGTTTTACTTGTTCTACTGCTTCGTTGGCGACGTGTTACAAATTGCAGCTGCTGCTGAGCTGTGAGTTACAATACTTTTTTTTACTATAGTCATCGCGTTAGCAAATGAGTCGTCAGGCCATAATGTCAATAAAGATAGAAATATGCAGCTCGCCGCTTTATCGGCTAGTGCAAGCGAGATAGACATGACACTGACAGGATTCAGTTGATAACACGCCCCCTATAGTTGTAGGAGGCAACTTGACTACACTGCGAAAATTTTGGAAATATAGATAGAAGCTTTGGAAGTTCTTAGCGTTGTTCTAACGTATTTAATTACTTTTTAATTATTTATCTGTTTAGTATGGCTATCAATTGGATGACTGGAGACTGATTTTTAAAACGAATAGAAAAAAGTTAAATATTTTTAATGTTATGCACAGAGGCGACTCGACGATAAATAAGGTGCTTACAGCATAAGCCTATAATCTCATTTCTCGAGATGAGAGTATTATCATTCTTCAAAACAATCTGTGTGACAATAGATTCATCAACTAATATTTCCTCGTTCGTCAGGTACAACCGCGAATGGCGGTATCACATGGAGGAGAAGGTGTGGATCTCTCAAGCGCCCGGCATGCCGATGGTCGAGAAGACCTCCACGTACGAGCGCGGCACCTACTACTTCTTTGATGCGCACAATTGGCGCAAGGTACGCATATAAATATTGTAATTGTATGTCTCATTCAGAACATCCGCTATAATATCTTGTCATTTTGCTTGGGTAATGCTCTGTTGTGGCGCGTTTGCACTGTGTAAAAGCATATAACCAGAACCCGATCTCGTTTGCCAATTTTCTTGGTCAGTTGCTGTTTAAAGATCATTACAGATGTTATAATTTCCCCTCTTCAAATGTTATCTGGATGAGGTTGCTTTTGACTATAAGGCCGCTTAAATCTAGCTTTCATGTGATGCCTTCAATTTGTTCCCAATCCAAGACTTACCCCATTTTTTCTTTGCAGGTGGCGAAAGAATTCCACCTAGATTACAGCAAGCTGGAGGGGCGGCCGCAGCTGCCGTCGCACGTGCTCACGTAGCGCCCCCGCGCCCGTCACACACCTAATGTAGTTTTGTTATATAAAAAGTACAAGTTTAAAAAATGAACGCTTTTATTTATTTACTTCACCCTGTTATGCCTGTTGCTGTTGTGGTAGTCATGAAAGGAGAAATTCTTTTTTTGTACCACTTCTCACTTATTATTAATGTTCCGCCACTGATTAAACTCTCTGCATAACCAAGCGGTTGACTGGTAGAGAATGCCATAGGGCATTAAGTCCTCCAATTGTAAAATTTACAGTGAAATAAAGTTAAATAAATAAATAAATATTCTTCTTTCTTTCTTAACTCGGATCAAGTATTCATTATCACATGGTATTGAAACACCATGGGTTATGGAGATAAAATTTTAATTTCACATGACAAGAGATTGTTTCACTTACAGTAATTTGTATTCGCGTATTGTTTGTATAAAATTAAGCTTTGTATATGATCCAGTGTTCCGTTAGTCTTTAAATCCTATAAAATGAACACTAACATTTTGTTCAACTAACAAAAATTAATACTTCACGACATGAATAAACTCTGCTCAATCGGTTGAACATCCTTAAGCTATATTATGCTACTTCTGATAGAATTAGAACTGGGTTAAATACAAGGGATACGTAAAATACAAAAATAAACTTACGTCGTACATTATACTATTCTCTGTCCAAATTGGTGAATGGTTAGTTCATAATTTCCTATAAAAGTCTGATAACTAGGCTTAGTAAATGCTGTTATTGGAATCAGTCAAGGTCATCAGTACTGACATTGGAAGGAGCAGGAGTATCTGTTGTCGATTGAGACGGAGCTTCAGTGTTCTCTCTCATAGTAGGTTCATCGTCATCATTCTTGCCAGGTACCCACAGGCCGGAGTCAACACATCTCTTCATGTAGTAGATGGCTTCTTGTTCCGGCATTTTTGCAATGGTTGCTTGCAACATAGGGACGTCTTGGGCGTCGAAACACTTTTTGAGTTCCTGCAAGATTTTAATAAACTCATTTAGGGTTTCTGCCTACTACAGACGGTGCTAGGAATGCTTTAGGCAAAAAAAACTTTGTTTAAAAAGTATGACTGTTTCCTCGAGATCGTTCCGTCACCGACCTACACCATCGCGTGTCAGCACCGAAAAATTTGGTTTCGCTCCATATAACGGTGAGACAGAATGCTGTAAATCTGTTTAGTGGGCTTGGTAGAGTGTATTGTGTTGCTTGTGTCTAATACGCTCCGCTCCTAGCATTGTCATGGTATGATATGTTCTAGTGGGCCCAGACCTTAACTATCTGAGTGGCATATAACATGTTTGAATGTGACCTAGATATAAATCACTTTCCTTGTATGTTCACCTGCTTCTAAAAGTATTTTAAAAACATGCTAGGTAATAGTCATGCACAGTTAAGTGATTTCTCCATATGACGTTAGACAAATGGTGATAAACTTACATCAGGGAGTTCCTCATACACCTCAACGGGATCCAAGCCTCCAGGGCCAAGTCTTGCCTTCCGCTCCTCCTCCTCTTGTTCCCGCAGAGCTTCCTGAATTTTCTCAGCAGCACGCTTCTTAATCCTAGCCTTGAACTGTTCAAGCTCATCATCAAAGGCGTCTTTGTAAGTCTTCTCAGCCACTTGGATTCTAAAATATGTAAAAATAGAGAGATTTGTTATTGTGTTTGCAAATCTTGATAAAATATGTAATTATTTTACTTTTGTAATACAGAAGCTCAATTTAACACTAACTTCTAACAAAATACTATTAATAATGTTTAATCATGAATGATCTACATGTAGCAATGAGTTATTCCAAGTTAACACAAATGTGTGTTTGACACTACACTTTAGAAACATCTATTTACAAGAATCTGTTATAGTTAATTATATTTATTGTAGAAAGATTACCTAGAGAAGAAGGAACCAATGCAGGCCCTAGGGTCAACATCTAGTTGCTTAGAGAGCTCCAGGATATACTGCATGCATATGGTTTGGTGGGCGACATGGGCCATCAAGTCATGTTTCTGGAAAATGTAAATTATGTAAGGCTAAATGAAATTGGTTCATACTGTTACATAATTGTGATACACACAACAGAGATAGGTATTGTTAATGTTCCCGTTATTTAGACTCGTGTTTAGTTTTGGATTTCTTTAAACAGGTAAAGCTAGTCTAGCAAGTCAACAGAACTTTCACTTTCCAATACATAAAAAAAAGCATTTATAAACAAAACAGCAACAAAAGCACATAAGCAAACTTCACTAGTGCTACTTTTTCTTCTTGATTAAAACAAACTTATTTTGTGACAAAGAAACAACTTACCTCTTCCATTTCAAGGTTGATGCACCATATTACCAAGTAGTTGGCAGTTTCTTCACAAGCTAGCTGACTGTGGTCTTGCAAAAACTTCTTTGAGTCATCATACTTTCTCAACATGCCAAACTGTTTTAATAATTTCTCATTGTCATTGATAAACTTCTTCATTTTTTCTTCCTTTTCTTCCTCAGTCAAGTTCTCATCCTTTTGCCTTGTGTTTTTTGTGTTGATAATAGTTTTGGTGAAGCCAGGCTCACTTATTGTGTCAACATTCCAAGGTGTGAGTTTTTCCTTTTTCTTCAGTTCATCATCTTTTTTCTGGATTTGCTTTTGTTGTTTCTCCAATTCTTCGAGTTCCTTTTTCAAAGAATCTAGGTTTGGGCTGTTAGGTTCAGCTTCAGAGATATTCCTCTTAGTTTCTGCTAATCTCCGGAGATTCTCAGCTTTTCTTTGTTCGTGTTCTTCTCTCTCTCGCTTTCTCTCCTCCATTCGATCGACACGGGCTTGGTGCCTCCACCGAAACAGCGAAGGCGTATCAATGTTAGGGTGGGTTTCATCCTCATCATCAGAGATCTATAAAACGTACGTTAAATTACATAAGACGGATCGTACAAACTTCAATTTACAGTTTATTATTTAGAAAAAAACAAAATTTGAGGAAACAGGATAAATCAACAGATATTTGGAACACCGCATTCATGAAATGCTTTGAAAATGAATAGCTTTAGGACCAACCTCAATATCTTTCCACTTGCTGTAATCCACCATGATGAAAGTAATAACACGCCTAGATTTTCACAAAGAAATGCACATAAACTCTCCTGTAAATAACGGGTAAAACAACTGTACGTATTTGTAATCTCGTAGATAAATCCGGAATATTCTCTTTTTTTCGCTGATCAACTCTGACAGACAGAATCAAGTGACGGATGGAAAAAGGAAACGTCAAACTTTAGCGTCAGTCAAAAGAAAAAATAAGCATGTCATTGGTCCGAAACCTGCTCGGGTATACTTGCACATTGCACAACACAATACAAAGAATTGATGTGATGTGATAACCAGTGAGCCTGATTATAACCTACTTTTTTGAGTTGGTTAAAAATTAAACGACGATTCAAATTAAACCTAAGTTTATTTAAATTACTTGCGTTTGATAACTTAACTATATGGAGATTAGGGTACTTTGATAAACTCTATGTAAAATAAATTCTAATTATTTATTATATTCTCACTGATGTGAATGTGGCCCTCCTAGCTCCTAGCTAAACCACTGCATTAATTTCTCGATTAATTTTAGCCCCTAGTGAAAGTTAAATGTTTACCACAAAATACAGTTCTAAATTAGTGTTTCTTCTTTTTCTTAGCCAGAGTAGTCAGTATCGTAGTGATAGCTGTGGTGGTCGTTGTCCAGGCTTCAGTAGTGCTACTGGCCGTGTAGTTGGCGACTGGTTCCTCTTCCATGTCCGTTTGGTTTTGAGACTCGTCAGGAATACTGATTTGGAATTGCAGAAGCACCACTAGATAGGTTACCATTGTTGCCATAAGCTGTAAACAGAATGCAAGCCTCATAACTTATCAGATGTCTACAAACGACCTGTTACACTATATAACTATCTACTCACAGATTTAAATAGGGTTCTATTGACGTCAAAGAATCCTCCAAGACTAATTTGTGAAGGGTTCATCTCAGTGGCTCGCAGAAACATGTTTACCTCAGTTTGTGCGTCTGTATTCATCCAGGATAGCTCTACCATCAGTAACTTCTTCTGGAAGTTTGTGCGCACCTGTTTTAAGATAAAAAAACAAGTTTTCTTAAGTTTTAGTTTCTTAGACTTATTTATTATAGGACCTATTTATTTTCAACAAACTCACTAAATAATGAGTTCTTATTTCATAGGAACTCCTATTTAACAACCTAAAATAATTCAACTCCAACTCACGTTATGCGAAGCGTAGTGAGCTTCATCACAAATAAAGAACAGCAGTAAAATGCTGCAGCACGCGGTCAGAGCTAAACCGATGTCCTTTATTCCAAAGCCTTCGGATATCTGACTGAGCAGACCATAGATGGACAACGTGATGATGAGAAAGAGGTAAAGATTGACAAATGTAAAAGTATAGCAGTTCGCAATGCCGGTGTTGCGAGCGATTTTACTCAATCGAAGCCACAAAGCGCGGTAGTCTGAAACTTTCTTTGCTGGTCCGATGTTGCGGAGAGCCTGTGAATGATGATTACACTAACTTATATTTCCAGTTTTTAAATAGATCTCCTTAGGTTGCAGCAGAGGTCAAAGTAGATTAGTAAAGATACCTGATGAAAGTCTTCTGCCAGTACATTAGCACAAACACTGAGTATTTCACACAGCAAATACCAGTACCCTCCAAGGATATAGGTAAGTATCTCCAGGAAAACATAAGGGATGAGCTGCATGGGTTTGAAATGGACCATAGTGATGTGGGTGATGACCACTGATGTCAGAGATAGCACTGGAATGACTATGGCTATGGTCAGAGCTTTTTTGTACAAGTTGACTGGAAGTGCTCGTAGTGATAGTTGCTTGTAGGCTTTCTGAAAAGAAAGAATAGGTACTTATTTACTTACTGTACTGGTTATTATCCTGCATCTGTATAACAGTTATACATATTATACGTATTTATGTATTGAATTGATGACGAAAACTGATAATGAAGGTTGTATTAAGTTAGGAGTTGATAGTTTACCTCAAAATGTGCCCACTCGTTAAGAACTTGGGCAATTTTTGGAGTCTCATACCACATTATCGGAACGACGACCATAGGGAACAGATAGACCGTAAACAGGTACTCAATCACAGCTTCCTCGAATTTTCCTTCAGCCGTTCGCAAGATCTGGACTTTATGGAGGGACAGATAAAGCACATAGCTCAGCATAGAGAAGTAGACGACAGCCGAGTAGATCATCGAGGGGGATGCTATGTGGAACTCGTTGACTCCAGGAGAAGATCTCGTTATGGGAAGCACACCCATGATTCTTAGCAGGGTGAATACAGGCTTGATGTTCTCATAAACGATGTCTTTAGTGAGTCTCGGATTTATAAGATTGTTCATCATCGGACCCACCGCATTTGGAGAAGGTGGTTTCGTGTAAGGCGTCTTTGCTGGAGTGATATCTAGAAAAATAGGATTGTTTTTAGGTTTTTCTTCCATCTGGACGGCGAATCCATTTGGTATTAGGAGAGTGGTGGTCGGAAACAGGCTGTTGTTCGCGTAGAAACTCATCGTCACGTCGTATCAATTTCGATGAGTGGCTCCTACTGAATCGTGTTTTTCGGAAGGAAGCCTAATGACGCCAGTCTTTGTCAGGACGTCATATTTCAAAGGCTGACAAGTTGATTGCAGCCACGTAAGCGTTTCGGCGCCCTTCGTTAATCTTTTAACGCGCACTTCACCTTGAGTGAGACCTTAGTCATTACCATCTGTATCTTATGGCTTTTTAATCCTAAGCAATAAATAAAAAGTCCATTTATAGTCTTATATTAGAAATGTGACTGTAACCGTTTGAAGATCATTTACTTGTGAAGGTGTTTCGATGATAACCCTGAATTAGTGACAAGGCTAGTCGTATACCTCATGGTCGAGTTGAGGGTTATGATAAAACAGTAATTACTGAAATAAGCAGATAGTACTCACTACCTAATAGCTAGATGCAAGGTAAGAAACAAACATTTTTATGTAATGAGCATTCATCATTTATTGTAGTTATGTGGGTTCAAACTCCTCGATTTGAGCTTATTCAGAAAAAAAAGTACCCTTACCAAACTTTTTTCGTTTTGATTAAATTAAATCGCAAAGCGAGTCCACAACATCGAAAAATGCTACCCCTAAGTTTGTAGTAGTTTTTTTTTACATACTAGAGGTGTACGTTACAAAAAGATTAACTTCAAGCAAACGAATACGAAATTCTAAATGCAAGCGGAATGTTTCTTCAATAGGGACTTCGTTAAGCCCCTTTCTTATGCAGCTTGGTTCGCGTCAAAACTTGGGGAGTAGCATTTATAAGCCCGTATGTTTGTAAACTGAAAGCTTTTGCGTACAATGAGGTGTTATTTGGCGAAGATCTCTGAACTTATTGCATAAAATATTTCATGATAAGTCAAGTATATTAATCAAGGTTTAAAGCTTTAGCCACGAGTGGGAATGAAGAGATTACAAAACTTCTGAAGAGGTTTGGAGGAGATATTCATGAACGAAGTGGTGTTAAAGGTGAAGAGTGCTTAGGCGTTAAGGCCTTCCATTGTTGTTTAGGTGGTTTATTGCAACGAAGACGAAAATTAATAACACTTGAGCATTTCTGGATTTGAATACACCAAATTCATAAAAAACTCAAGTTCAAGCTTTCTGTAAATTGTATCTTTATGGTGGGTTTTCAATATCTGAGAACAAAAGCCGATTCCATTAAAAAGAAAATATGCCGATTAGCTGTCGATTTCCTAGCTTTTCTTTCCATTCTGAATTCACGATTAACAGTATCAGAGCGTGAAGGCCCAAAATGCAAAGTTTGCGGGCGTCCCCTAAATCGTTTTTCAAATGAAACTTCGGAATTTCCAATAAGCCCCGCAGGAATGAAACAGATACTTAGCTGATTTTATTGTGGAATGTTTTTTCTGCGGTCTTGTGCACGTTTCTGAACATTTCAAGATCGTACCTACGATCTTAGATATCTATATGCAGTACCTACGACAATTCGTGGATTCAAATTCATTTCTGGCTATGAGTAATGTAGTGGTGGATTGAGTTTTATGGATGCCGCAAATTAATGTTACGGTAGTACAATAGTTTTAATCATTTGAAATATAGTACGATAATATGAAGGAGCGGATTTTATTCAGAGTCATAATACCCTGCCAATATTGCGGACAACAAAAAACAATGCGCATGTTTATTAAGTAATAGATTAAGTAGGTAGGATGTTTGTCACAAGCAAGTAAAATCAGTATTTAACTCGTCAAGTATGTGTAAACGAGACACAATAAAAATTCCATTGTTATGCGACTCTCGGCATTCGTTTGATACCTGACTGATTAACATGACTGAATGTTCGCCATGCCTAATGAATATGCATAGCAAACATCTCATTTATCTGATTAATTACAGTACTAAAACACTGAAAGCATCGTTTAATCAGCTATCTTGGCAACCCCGTTGATAGTCAATTTAGGCGGCAATTAAGAAGAAAGGTTAGCCCCGGGCTTTTTAAGCGCGACCGCAATTAAATTTAGCTGCACCGGCTAAGACTGTATACAGACTAACGACTTTTATTCTTACTTATATTCATTTACCTAATGCCAGCTGAAAAATAACAAAAGAATCGTTCGTTTGAAGTTTAAAACCGATTAAACGTAAATACGTACTCCATAGTTAGTTAGTTAGTTAGTTTGGCTGGGGTGTTTTCCGCACTTAGCCTCACGATTGGGCCATTGTACGTATGTCCCTTCTTTTCATTCTAGCCACCCCAGGCTCCCCCAGAAGGCCAGCAATCTGCCTAGATTGCTAAAGGCCTCCGGGAATGTAGCCGGGGATTTGAGAATGTTTGCCCGTTGTTCCACCACACTCACGCACTCCATGAGCACATGCTGTGGTGTTTCTTCTGCCTCCATGCAACCTCTGCATAGGGGACTGTCTGTGACACCTATTGTGAATAGATGTTTGTTTAAGAGACTATGGCCAGTTATAGTGCTTATAACTATGCGCAATTTGTCTCTTGGTAACCGGATGAGGTTGCGGGCAAGCCTTTTCGAAGCTTCCGGAATTGCGTCTTTTGTTTGCCTGCAACCTTCACCATTTCTCCACTCTGCTTGGTGTGCTGCTTCGGTTTCTGCACGTAGCCAAGTTCTTATTTGGGCCTGCGGTATAGGTAGTAATGGTTCCGGGCCATATACCGTTGTCGCTGAGCCCCTCTTGGCTAGTTCGTCGGCTGCGTCGTTGCCTAGTGAATTGCTGTGTCCTTTGATCCATTGCAAGGTTACCTTATTTGTGTTTGCTATAGATTGGAGTGCTTTATGGCACTCCCAAATAAGGACAGATTTGATGTTATTGTTTTGTAGGGCCTGGAGCACCGATGCGCTGTCCGAGACGATTTTGATGTGTTGTTCTTTTACATCTCTGGCTGCAACCGCCTGTGCTGCCCTAGTGATGCCGATACATTCTGCTTGAAAGATTGTGTTTAGTTTGTCTAGAGTTGTTGATATATTAATGTTTAGGTCATTCGAGAAGACTCCAGCTCCTGTACCCTGTGAGGTTTTGGAACCGTCTGTGTATATCCTAACTTCCTTTATACCTGAGCTGTCTCTAGGCTCTTCAGTGAGTTGGATACTGTATCTTCTGTCGAAGACATGTTGGCTTAGTGTTCTGTCCATGGGTGCGTCCAAAAGCGGTTTTTCTTTCAGGGTCCTTTCTAGGATTTTTGAATGTGTAGTCACTGTGTGTTGTTTCCATAGCCCGTTCGCTCTGAGTCTAAGGGCAGCTGCCTTTGCTTCCTCCTGGATTACCAGATGAAGCGGTCTTAAATTTAGGAGAAACTCTAGCGCGACTGATGGAGTGGTTCTCATACATCCTGTGGCTGCGATGCTTGCTAAACGTTGTAGGCTTTGAAGTTTAGATTTGATCATGGCCAGTTGTGTTCTGGGCCACCATACAACCGCTCCATAGGTAAGCGAAGGCCTGATAACTGATGTGTAAAGCCACAGTGTGATCTTGGGGTTAAGACCCCATTTCTTGCAAGTCGCTTACATTGGTAGAAAGCTATACAGGCCTTCTGCATTTTATCATCGATATGGCTCCCCCAATTCAGTTTACTGTCTAGAGTGATGCCCAGATATTTCACTTGTGATGAGAGAGCTAGTTCGGTGTTAAACAATTTTGGTAGCTGTAGTTCTGGTAACTTCCTTTTGTTGGTGAAAAGGATGAGTTCTGTCTTTTTCGGGTTTACTGACAGCTGGTGCTCGTCACACCATTTTTCTACGATCCGAAAAGCGGCACGCATTATGCCACATAAGAGGTTTTCCGCGTTTCCGTTTATCAGTATGGCTAAGTCATCCGCATATCCAATAGTAGTATATCCTCTTTCATTTAGTGTACTCAAGAGGCTATCTACTACTATGTTCCATAGGAGCGGAGATAGGATGCCACCTTGTGGGCATCCCCTGACTACTGTCGCACGCGTGGTAGTGTGTGTGGTTATTTGGACTGCCCTTTTGCTGACCAGCTCCGTTATCCATTTTGTTATTACTGGTTCTACCTTTAGTTTTCTTAGGGCATGGTTAATACTGTTATGCATGGTTTTGTCAAAAGCCCCTTCTATATCAATGAAAGCGGCTAGTGTTGATGCTTTGTTGTTGATGGCTGACTCGATTTTGTGCACTACCATGTGTAGTGCTGATTCTGTCGATCTGCCTTTCCTGTATGCGTGTTGTTGTGGGTGAAGTGTTTTGTTTCTTAGCACCTCATCTCTTAGGTATCTGTCAACCAGTCTTTCTAGCGTTTTCAGAAGAAATGAAGTTAGGCTGATTGGCCTGAAGGATTTGGCCAGCGTGTAGTCTCCCTTGCCTGGCTTAGGTAGGAAGACTATCTTTGCCTCTCTCCATGGCTTTGGTATGTATTTAATTGCTATACATGCTCTGTATATTGGTAGTAGGTGGGTGATGATCTCTGGCAAGTTCCATTGCAGAAGGGCTGGGAAAATCCCATCTAGGCCCGCAGATTTGAATGGTTGGAAGCTTTTTAGGGCCCAAGTAATTTTTTCCGCTGTCACGATTTTGGTTGCAACTTCCCATTCCTGTGATGTTGGTGTCTCTAAGAGTTCCTCTGGCCATTCTGGGTCTGGCGCGATTTTACACCCTGGGAAGTGGGTTTCTAGTAGAACCGTGCAGGTTTCTTGGTCTGTGTTTGTAAATGTACCGTCTTCTTTTCTTAGGGATCCCAGAAAATTGAGATCACCTTTAGACAGTATTTTCTTTACTCTCGCGGCTTGATTTGTTGAGTCGATGCTGCTACAGAATTTGTGCCAGGCTTCGGTTCTCCGGTACCTGATACGTTTCTTGTAGTGTTTTTGTGCTGTCTTATACTTTTCCCAATCCTCCGTGGTTCGGGTGTTTTTGGCTCGGTTAAACAGTGTCCTGAGAGCCTTTCTTAGCCTTTCTAGTTCTGGCCCCCACCATTGACTTTTACCTGAGTTATTTGGTGTAACGGTGGGACAGGCCTGCTCATAACTGTTAAGTAGGGTTGTGGTTAGGGATTGCACGGTATGTTCTATGTTAGTCGTATTGAGTGTTACATCGCCTGTTTTGAGGCCGTTTAATGCTTTTGTTAGTATGTTGCTATATTTTTCCACGTCCGTTTTCCGAGGATTACGGTATGGAACGGGGTCTGCTAGTTTAAAGTTTAGTTGGAAGCATACACGCCTATGATCAGCGAAGGATGGTTCTTTGGACACATGCCATCCTTCGATGAGGTCCGCCGCCTTGTGTGTAGCTAACGTGATATCTATGGTAGTTTGGCACCTTGAGGTCACGAACGTTGGTTCCGTGCCCCTGTTCATGATGTTAAGGTTAGTTTGTAATAGGTATTCAGTAAGAAGCTCACCCCTCTTGTTGGTATCCTTACTTCCCCACAGAGGATGATGCGCGTTGCAGTCCGCGGCGATGACCAGGTCCCAGTCCATTGCCTCACAGTGTAGTACCAGCTCGGCTAGTTCCTTGGCTGGAATGTTGCCTTCGCTTGGCATATACACCGACGCCAGGACCAGGGTGGTCTGGTTCTCTACGAGGACTTTTACTGCGGTAAGATCTCTGGAACAGAATTGGTTAAGCAGGGTTGTATTTGTGGTTTTAGGCATTATAATGCAGGTTCTCGGTTTTTCAACTGGTGTCTTGAGTAATATCTTACCACTGATGTTGTTGAGGCCGCATATGGAGTTGTTCCTGATCCAGGGTTCCTGGATCAGCGCGACGATCCTGTTATCTACCTCCAGCACTCTGCGTAGTGTGGCCGTCGCGATTTGTTTGTGCTGGAGGTTGGTTTGTAGGATTTTGAGACTAGGGGGGGGGGGGTGGGGCTACGTAGGACGCCATCTTCAAACTCAAACTCAAACTCAAACTCAAAATCTTTATTGCGTGTCACATGGGTATACAGTTGACAATAGTTGGGTTTTAGTACATGTGACGCCCTGCAAGGGCGTTGCAACGATTAAATATTGTAATAAATTAAATTAAATTAAAATTAAAATTAAATCTTCGTCACTCGTATCCCCCGCACTCTCTGTGGGCGAACTCATCATGTCCAGCCAGCTCGGACCCGGTTGGGGAACTGCTGAACTAGATGGTCCCGGTGTCTCACCTGGTATCGCGACGCTGGGTTCGGCCGGCGCAATTGCCTCTTCATGCGCAAAGAAGCGGATATATCCGCTTCCCGACATGTGGGCAATGCGACGTTCTCGGTCCAGGATGGTCTGTCGCTGGTCTTCCGGGATTCCCAGTATGAGATGGACTACTCTCTCGCTGGACCCTGGTTCACCTGGTTTGTCGTCGTCCGTCATGTCATACAGCAGCCAGGAGTCAACTCGGTACCAAGGGTTCTGGGCACTGAGGACTCTCTGAAGCATGCTGGAGTCATTGATGCGGGTGTGTAGTAGAAGCCCTGCGTATATATACGTACTCCATATTGCTTAGGTGAACCTACTGCATTCTCGTTTAGAAAATTAAAGTTTTTGAATAAATACTTACTTACCTACACACACCTATAATTTGGCCGTTCAGAAAATGCTATTTTGAATTCTTAGGAAAATTGTCAAAACAGGAAGTTTGTAATCCTTTCCATACATTGTGTGTCAAAATTAAAAACGTCCAAATATAATTTTCTGAACGGCCAAATTATAGATACATGTGAAATAAGAGTGACCTTCTTATTAGAAAGCTGCATCGCTTTTACCAAAAAGCGACCGGCCAAAAGGTTGCATCGATGACTGTTGGCAGTGAAAAAACTTCTTAACGCTTCTTTGCTGCTCTGATGCCAACATTCCAGTGGTACCAACTGTTGAGTGCTGACAGTAATATGTAAGTGTGTACAGAGCCTTACAGGATTAGGCAAATTGTCCCAGACAGGGATAGCGAACTCGAATGAGGACAATGTACTCACAAACTTCTGAAATGAGGATAAAAGTTAAACTAGGTTTCTACAAAGGAAGCTCGAAGCGGTGATGCGTGCGTTCCGCGCACCGTTTACAGCAGTAGGCAAGGGTGACTGTTGTCCCCCCTGCACCCGGGTGGCGCTTGCTGATTCAGCGAGCCACAGCCAGAGATAAGAACTGCGGACGAATGCTTAGGATTTTAGCCCAGGGCCTGACCCGTCAGCTCTTGCTTCACTAATGGCACGGGAGAACGCCGTCAGGTTTTTAGTGGGTAGGCGGGCTCACAAAGCCTGGAGTCCCACATAACCCCCAACTTCCCCCGCGGTCGGTGGGTATGCATAAGAGCATTTTCCTGACGCAAAAAAAGGTTTCTACAAAAAACTTCAGGATAACCGGGACTTACAAACCTCTTAACATTTTATGGCTCATAGTTGGATAGCACCAAACTATGCTGTTTTAAAACGTGTCTGTTTCGTGATAATGTTATTTTATTGTCTTTTGGGAAAAAAGAGTATGTGCTCTTGAATACCTTGCTACTTTCATTTCGTAACCTACCCTAACCAGCTTAAAGTACGACTAATGATGTGCCGTTCCCGGCGAAATTGCCGTGCCGTGGGAATATTGGAGCAACATTTCTTAAATAGCCGGCAAATTTGGCAACGTTAGGAAACGTCACCTAGTTTATCATATTTTCCCTAAAATATAAATCATAATATTAAATTACAATATTAAAGCATTTATCAAAATATGATAAATATAATGTTCCTTAAAATTGCCAAAGTTGCCGGCAATTGAAGAAATGTTGCTTCCATACTCCTACGGCAACGTTGCCGGCAGCGGCACATCTATAAGTACGACCAAACTACAAAGCACTATTGTAAAAAAATACACAGTTAACACTGAAAACGTTACTTAGCCATACTTAAGTAAGAGGTACTTGAGTGTTGTACAACCAATTTCTTTATACAACAATGTGGCTGAACACTGGTCATTATTGTTGTCTCTAAACCAATCCAATAGCACTCAACGGGCAACATACTACCTCCTAGAGATGATCACAGAAGGCTCACTCAAACGAAGAGGTTTTGTGCATTGAGAACGATTTGAAATTTTATGCGCTTACAAAACATTGAGGATTCTATATGCAGCTTATTTAACATTACAAATCTGTGTAATGACAGCTTGCAATCAGTTGTTATATTCAGCAGTGGACGTCCTTTGTCTAATAGTAGTGTTGTTGTAAAATGGGTTGCAACTACTAAACGTAGTGCGTACGACTATTTGTATAGCTTGCCTGCTACTTATACTCAAACATAAATACGATATAAGTGATTATTGTACATTATTTCTGATGTAAAGATTCCTCCTATACCAAGGTGTTGAAGTTACAACAAGTTACAGTGACCCTTTTGCATTTTCGCCCTTTGTAATTTTACGGCCAAATTCATCAAGTCCACTTCAGTAGCACTCGGCGGAAACACTACGCTATTTACTGCCAAGCTGCCAACTAAGCCTTTATGAACCATAAACCGCCATTTCTCCTTCATTTATTGGGCTATCTAATGTCTTAGATAATGTATTGCAAAGCAGGTGCCCTATAAAAACGTCATAATTTATTTTAGCGGGCTGCCCATAATTTTTTAACAGGGCCTTTGTCGTGACTTCGGAGATATTAAGTTAAGGACCATAAAATATTACCTAGATTGTTTTATAAAATTACTTCAGAAGGTTAGGCCGTCTTATTTGGAAAAAATCTTCAGCGTTTACAGACCTAAACATTAGGAGAACTGTGTGTCAATTTTACAGAATAAATAAGAATACTAACGTTCTCCTGGGGGCGTATTGCGATCCAATTTTGACGGTTTGGCTGGTTCGTTTTTGAGTAGATTAGCAAAATTCGTATTGCGATGTCATATTTTTAACCAATTCCGGTTCAACTCCGAGTCAACTTTTCTGACAGCGATTTAACTTTAAATCGAAAGTGTTATCGATCACTAATGCATTTCACTTCACTCATTCAGTTAATATTATTGGTTGATTCATATTTTATGTGACTGCTATTGGACAAGAGATGTGGTAATTAAGTCTTATTGGCGGAATGAGGTTTGGAAACGTCACACAGTGGGTCTCATTACCAAATAATACTGCCAAATATATTACCATAACCACCTAGAAGATACAAACTCGTTTCCCCAAACCTCCTTGCAAATAAGACTTTAAATTATCAATTTCGACATTAGGCAGAGTACACATGCAATAAATTCAGTCTATAGTAGTTTGCTTTCATACATACATTAGAGCTATCTTATAACAGTATTTCGGCTAATCCAGTGATATAAGACATAACTCGCCTCACTTCATCCTCGGAAAGAAGTGAACTCTTCTACTTTGGGCCCTAAAAGTTCAGGTGCAAGCTAACAAACACGAAAGTGATGTTCTTGGAAAATAAAATTATTCTCAGTATTAGTTACTATTTATAGTTACAAAAGGTTCAGATCATTGCTTGGCATTTTATTAAACGCCATAAGTAATTTTTAACAAGCAATGTACTATCCTATGTAATGCACATTGCAACACTTTCTACGTTGGCTTAGTAATATTAATAAGTAACTATAATCTTGCATAAAATGCAGAGCCCTTTTGACTCAGAGTGCCCAAGCGTATACCTATTTAAATATGAACTCTTTTTTGACTTTTCGCTACTTAACTCACTATAAAATATGTATAGGTAACGAAGGATTGAATTTGGACAAAATATATTTAAAATGGCCTATGACACTTATCCATAATAGACAGGAACTAAGTCTTTAACTAACTGTTCTTTAAGTATGTAAAAAAGGCCACTCAACTGCCTTTTTTATATACTTAAAGAAGTTATGACTAAAGTTTATGTACGTTGTGTGCATCTTACTTTAAAATCATAAACCAAAAAAAATACTATCTTTCTCTTTTGTAGTACCTTCTTACTGTCATTTGTTGTTGGTTGTTGTGACAGTTTACGAAATCGATAATAAACCAAAATATTGTTGATATTATGTAAATAAACTAAAATACACATTATCAGTATCACAGATTAGTAAGAGTGATTTCAATGCCCGTTGTCAATAGCAAGAACTTGCTGCTAGACAAAGTATACTGCATAATGGAGTTTCGAGCAACTATGATAGTAAACGACAAAAAGAATCCAATTGATTTTTTCAGTTCGTGAAAGTGCTCCAATTCATTATTATTGCTAAAAACACCATAAACCAAAGCACAAGCTTTAAGTATAAACTTACTGACTTAGTAGATGTAAATAGTAATCATAAAGGAATATAAAGGAACTGTGTAAACTGTGTATAACTTCTTATAATAAAATGCTTTAGTATCATAAAATTGTCTTTACTTTTAAGTTAAAATATACTGTTTAAGTACCTATGTTCTAACACTTCGGTTCCACAATACTCCGTAAACATTATAATGCATCACTAAAAACACCTCCAAAGCTTTGATTAAAGTAAAATAGCGGAAGATAGGTGACGCGCCATTCGAACGTGGACCGCTAAAATCAGGCCCCCGTCGCCTAATTTCATTTAAGAGACATCTCAAAGCGCGCGTTTGTTTCGCTCGCACTACCGTCGTAAGAAATGGGTTTGTCTCTGTCGGTCATCTTGTATGCAGTTGTGAGTAGTGCCATTTTTTAACTGACAATTAGTATGACATGCCGTATCTTCCGCTATTTTACTTTAATCAAAGCTCCAAAGTCCAAATTCAATCCACATTTGAATCCATTAATTGTTACTGAATAAATATCCATGATATAGAGCTCTTGTCAATTTCCAGGGGATCCGATTTACCATCACTTATGTTTTATTGTAATAAGATTCCATTTTAGAAGTTTTGGTGATTGATTTTTTCTTCAGTGTCAGATAGATATTATTTCACTTTCTCTGTTTAGGAATCTCACTATGATGCTATGTACAATACTCCGGCTTATGTACAATACTTAAGGCTGGGTTAGAGATATCAAGAGCACAAATATGTTTATTTCGTTTTAATAAAACTTTCTAAAATAAAATGTCATGTCATTGAAGCTGGACACTAACGGTCAGTTTTTGCATCAGTCTTCATCATTCGTTTTAGCGATTTAGCAAATTAGCGTCATCCAAGATGATTGTATGGAAACTAGATTTCCCCACTCTCTGGCGTTACTCCGGCATTTCAGTTTTTCCCTGTCTTCGTTGTGTAAAAATACTGGATATATTATGATAGCCACGAAAAACCTAGAGTTCACTTCTTTACGATCAAAGACGGATGTCAGTACTGACGTGAAAAGCTGAGCGTCAATGCCCAGCATTATTTTATAGTAAGGTTTTCTTGACTTTGTCAAACTTCATATTGAAATGTAATTTTATTGGCCAATGAGCCACTGGGTCGTTGTCAACCACCCCATAGCAAGTGAGTCGGTAGCCAATGGCCAATTGGCCACTGGGTGGCTTTTATTTACCAATAAGAGTCATCTTAATTGCTTTCTTATACGCTAAAAACCAAACGGCTCAATTGCGACTCTGTGAAAAATTGGTATTGCGAACTAACTTTTCACTTTATTTTGTTGGTTGGCTGGAAAAGTGAATGATGACCGAAAATTGTCTTTGATCAGATTTAACCTTTTGACAATAAGATGTAGTCTTACGGATACTACTCGGACATTTAAAATAAATACAAAAATATTATTACGAATTCATATAATTTTTCGAATCAAATATTTTTAAACGGCCGATAGTCCTCGCCAAATTATTATAAGAAAACTATTTTTTAACACATTCAAGCCAAGACTTACATTGGCTAGAATTGACTCTAATTTAGTTTAATTATAATCGAATGTGTTATTTGTTTAAATTTTTTCTTTTATTATTATCAATAATTATTTTCTATTCCATACGTTTCATTGGTATACGATTGTATCACAATTCACAGGCAGGTGGACGGACGATCTTTAGCAGACTAAGGGTTAACAAAAAAAATGTTTCCACTACTCGACACTAGATGTCTAGTGCAAAGTGTACTCGTCCCTAGATGGCGTTGGTTTACCGTCAATGGGAATTATTTGCGACTCAGTCACATGCGGGAAATATTTTAAGTAAATTACTATCAACATAACACTTCTTAAGTCTAAATTCGTTATGGCTAAGCACAATAATTTTCGGCATGCTAATTTATAAGATTTACACAAAGGGATTCAACTCTGATTTGACCATAGAGAAAGAAAAAAATCTTCGCTTTAAAAAGAGCGTGCTACTTAGTGAAATTCTATAGGATTTGACAGCAAAATACCATATGACAGCGAGACCGTTTTCTAAGAAATAATGGATTTAGTGGAAACGTCAAGTTTCCGTCGTTGGAATTTTTGAAAAATTATGAATGGATATAATTATAATTTAAGTTTTGTATAACAATTTCAGATGAAATGACTTGTGCTTTCAGCAACTGTGAAGTGCGCCGAGAATACAATCCCGAAAATTATACTTTCCACCAGTAAATATGAATCATTGATAAAAATTTTAATTCCAAATTTTATAAAATTTGTGAGTGAAATCGACTCCGATGCCAAATTGTACCGTAAATTTAGGACTTTCTTTGTGATTTGCAGCCATTTATCAAAGTTTCCAATAGATTAATTCAAGTATTTTCAGTAAAATAAGAAACCGTTTCTTTACACTAGGGCTTGACTAAATGATGACGTCATCAGTATCGATAAATTTTTTGACTGTTTTTTTAGGTAACCGTAATTCTTGCACAGCTTCTTCTCAGCACTGGCCCACACAACTGGCCCGAAGCTGTGCTGTGGTAAGGTCTATGTTGGAACGTGTATAAGTGCTTCTAGCAAGTCTTCATACATAAATAAATAAATATGTAATTTAACAAAAATGAGGTTGTCTTGTTTATCAAATAAAAAGTATTATGTAATTAAAAGTGCATTAATTTAATTATTTTTGTTTCAATTTACATGATTTATCGTAACCTCGTCGATAAAACTTGGACCACCATAAGATACACATCACTATTGAACGCACACATGTAAAGTAACTTTTTGGTTACGCTGAAAATCCGCGTTTGTCATTCTATACTATACTACTTTCTATGGATTTGACAACCTCGGAACGTCAACCTAATGAATGATAATATTAAATCAGAATCGATCATGAGACAACGCTATATGAGAAAAACAGTTAGATAATCTATTCAGCAGGTCAGCATAGGACAGCACCATACGAGTGAGTGAAATAGAAATACTTTTATTGTTTTTCAAGTTCCATCACAATACCAAATTAGCGACTCAACCAGGTGAGTCGCAATTGAAGTGTCTAGTTATTGGATAGTTATTGAACCGTAATAAGCTACATCGCAATACGCACCTATCCGACTATGGAAGGCAGTCAATCTCAATTGAGCTTGGCCATCGGCTCGGGACATTGTTCATAGTGCTCAAGTGTGTGCGCAATACTCAAGGGCAACTTTCTGTCCCTTCACTCTCATTATTCCGACATGACCGGTGAGAGATCAGGCGCAGGACGAACGGCATAACGTGCTTTTGAGTCACGGGGGTGTCATCACCACCGACTTTCTGTCTCCGGCTGTTTCCGAGTGTTTTCAAGACAGAAAAACCCAAAAACAAATTTTGGCCCTATTCGGGATTCGAACCTGGTTTCTGAGTACATACCAACTCCTGCCTTTTGAGTACATACCAACCTCGACTCACTGCCTCGTTGGTGTAGTGGTTAGTTGGCTGGTTACAGAATATAGACTACTAGCTTTTGCCCGCGACTTCGTTCGCGTGGACTTCTTTTACGACCTCACATTAGAAACCTCAAAAATTTTAGCCTATATGTTATTCTGATGTATAAGCTATATTGTGGTAAAGTTTCATTCAAATCCATTCAGTAGTTTTTACGTGAAAGAGTAACAAACATCCATACTTACAAACTTTCGCCTTTATAATAGTAGTAGGATTGGGTTTTCTACCTTAAAGGTAGGTAGCAGGTGGTTTTTTGTCTTGATCCTAACTAAAGATACAAGTCAGAAACACGTGGAGAAGGTCGTAAAAGGGAACGAAGGTAATGAAATGTGGTAAGAAATTTTAATTTCAAACACGAGAAATAAATTGTAAACCATTGGTAGGGCCCAAAAGATAAGGAGACATGTTTCGGCCCTTTTAGGGCACATTTATTTTACTTTTTTCACTGCATGTTTGACGTTCATAAGTGTCATTTCATGGCCCAAATTGAAATAAAGATTTTGAATTTTGAATTGTATAGTGTCTATTGCTCACACCATGTATTATTTAGCAGTGTTTATATATTCCTTTAAATCGGCAAAGGGTTGGATATCGAGGAAAAATTCCTCTCTCAGAGATGGATGAGCCGTTTTAATACGACGGTATCACTTACGGGGCGGAAGGGTAGCGTGTAAATTTAGATCCTTCGACAGCCGGATAGTGTTGTACATTTGAGCACCCGACTGGGGTTTCGAATTGATACCGAGAAGGATATAAATTCAAAACCCCACGTTGGGCGCCACTCTAAAACGGTATACGTTTAAAGTTGGACCTAAATTATTAGAATGATACCAAATAGTGATCAAATCTTAGTGTACTACATAACCTCATGGACCTCTGGACGTCCAAAGCTTAGATTATTACTAGATATCTTAAATGAGGTCTTAACTAAGGCCTGGTTTTGTAATCGATAGTTTACTCAGGCAATGTTTGTATAATTATGACTGTGTATGTTTTAAGTAAAGGATACTTTAATCGATTAACAGAATGGTCATTGGTAAAGGTATTTTTTATTTAACGCACGCACAATCGCAATTATTCAAGCAATAGTAACGACTTTTAACCATTAGTTGAGTCGGCAGTTGACTAAGATAGTAGTTGTTTTCCAATACATGTGTACTACTTATTGAGCAGTTGAGCAGCACTGGAAATGGCATATCGATGGCACTGCACGTACATAATAATCTTTGATCGTCTGGCCTTAGATTTAATTTCCAGGAACGTTTAAGACGTTCGTGCTAGAGACAGGGGCGTCACTAGTCCGATCTTTGAGGGCATATTGGATCTCCGGGGCGCGAGGGCCCTTAAGCTGGCCCTGTCAAACGCACGCGTCGCCCCGTACTCAGGCATGCAATCACAACAAAATTATTATTCAGTGATGAAATAGTTGGGTTATGCCTGTAAGTAATAAACTACCTATGATAAGGACGTTGAATTTTATACAATTTTTTACTATAAATTAATTGTAGACGTTAGCTAATTTTTAACAAATTGACTTTTTTTACCATTTTCTGTCCTTTTTGGAATGTGTACGTACATTCAAATAATATTTTATGGAAATAGGCACCAAATAAAAGTTCGTAAACGTAAATACGTGGACGGATGCTTTTTATTGAGGAGGTATGTAAGAATCGATACACGAAAAAATGTCTTATTTATTTACTTAGCTAATATCCAATCTGTCGCTAGAACGATGAATAGGCAGTATAACGATACAAAATGGGGAATAATAAAACGAGCGAATAAAAAATAACTTGGCGACTGATGATGACATACTGTTTTAATCACTTGAGCGGTATGAATTTGAGTAAGCGAATAATTAACTAAACTAACGTCGAATATTGATTAATAATAAAATCAAGAACGAGCATACAACAAGTGGGCTTTATTAAATCCATTTCAGATATAAAAATACTATCCGGGCGACTAAATTACTAACTAAGCGACTAGAAATACAGAGGGGGCAGCTTTAATATTAAGATATTTTCGATTTTTCCAATTGAGGTTTTACATAACGAATTACAAAAAAGTTCACTCTGAGCAAAGTTTGTGAGCAGCTGTATTAATGATTATTGGTTACTGATATTCTATTTGAGGTCTTATGTTTTATATTTTATGCAAACTATACAATCACATGGTATAATTTTGTTTAATATAACACTTTTTTAGTATAATGATGGAATGATATAATTTTGAATGATATAATTTTAAAACGTATAACAAACGATTGAGCTAAAATCAATTCATATAACAACATTTAATATAACATTTACAAGATATATAATTAAAACAAATAACGTTTAATTAGTATAATAACATTTCGTATAACATTCATGTACGATAACACTCTTTTTAAATAATATTTAAAACATATAATGATGACTTCATATAAACTCCAATTTATATAATATCATATAATATAAAAACAATTACATTAAAAAAATGCAGCTGCTAGGTTATTCAAGGCATGCAGGATGCGGGCAATGATGCAAGCAAGCAGGCAAGCAGCATGCAAGCAGGCATACAGCATGCAAGCAGGCAAGCAGCATGCAAGCAGGCATACAGCATGCAAGCAGGCATACAGCATGCAAGCAGGAATGCAGCATGCAAGCAGGCATGCAGCATGCAAGCAGGCATGCAGCATGCAAGCAAGCACACATGCATCATTATTTCCACGTCTCCGGCGCTGCGGGAAGTGCAGCCTCTCCGCCCTTGCGCAACAAAGTGCAGTCACCCACGCTCACCTCCACAGCTTCGCCTTCAAGTGAAGGTTATATTAATTTGACGGTTATTTCTTTTAATCATTATTTGAAACGTTATTATCTCTAATAATAGTTATATGAAATAATGCGTATGTCAAACAAAATTATATCAAATTAACGATATATAAAATAAGTTTTATTTCAAATGTTTTTATAAGATATGAACGTTATACTAAATGGTATTATATAAAAAGAATATTATGTGAAGTAAACGTTATGATAAACAAAATTATATCATGTGTTTTTATAGCAAATGATTCTTATGTAAAGTGATCGTTATTAAAGTTGAATTATATCAAATGATTGTATAACAAATGAGACGCACCCATTTTAACTCCTCGACAAAATGGTAAAATAAGATTTTGAGAAATATTTTTTTAATATACCTGAGTAAACATACATAAAATAAGCAAAATAATTGTCATGTAAATTTTTGCACAATTTAAATGCTTACATACATATACGGAACCCTTCGTACGCGAATCCGACTCGCACTTGGCCGGTTTATTATTATTCGATTTAAGTAAACGCAAATCGATTATTATTACTTTTTATTTTTATTTATTTTATTTTATTTTACTACTACTTTTTCGTAATACATTGTTTAATTTAATTACTTATAAGAATATTTAGTGTATCTTCAAATAGTTATTTCATAAGATGATTTTTTATTTAAATGTGGCCTCATAATACGCTACTTCGATTAGTATTTTTCAAAGCAGTTTTTGCATTGGAAACACTTCATATAAGATTAAATACCGCTCAGGTTGTAAAATCCATTTGCTAAATATTGAAAAAAATGCAGGACGTAATGTTGACACTCAATCAAAAATTGGGTCGCTCATATATTATGAAGCTTCTCATTTTGTATTTAAAGTAACTCAAATTATTCTTTGTTAGTTGCTGATCTGTTGATTTCTCGTCACTCGCACTCAGTCGCTCACTTAGTAATTCTATAACCCAAATTAAGTATTTTTGACACTTAAAACATTAATTTACAGTCGCTCGTTTAAATACTACCCATACAAAATTAACAGTAAAATCGTGGGAAAATCACTCAAAGACGCACGAATAAACCACACAATCAATTTCAAACGGAAATCTATTTTAAGACACGTCTAAATAGACATAGACTATTATTAAATCCACTCTGTCTCGGAAATCAATCCGTTTAAGTGCCATCTACACCCATTAATTAATTAAAGTCTCCGCGAGATTTAAATTTAAATGTAAATGAAATTAGACAATCAACTCAAAAATGCGTCGCCATTATTTTAATTACGCCTTAACGCCCTTAACACGATTTAAGAAGCTTAAAAAGCCAGTTGTCGATGCAAATCTAAGAAAATCTTGTGAAATTTTGTTTTGAAACCCAGTTTTGTTAGGAGATTTGTTATTTAACTGCATAATGTATTAAATCCTTAATACTATTGTGAGTGCTTTTATTTACAGCATTGAAGAGACTGTAAATATCTTACACGTGTCGACCAAGTTACTCGAGCAAGAGATATTGTTGGACGAAAGATGTTAATTGAACGAGAATCTGGATTGTGGTTATTCGAAGGATTATAAATAGTCGCGTCCACGCGCCATCGCACTTTTTAAAAATCGATATTTGACTTATAATTCTAATTATTTAATGGATATGATATTGTTTTATGTGTGTAAGTTATGTGAGTGAGTAATACAATAGCGTAAGCAAGTGAATGTTTAAGTTTTCTAATCAATTGTGTTTATTTTTTAATTAAGAGGCTAAGAGCCGAACCATTAACTAATAAATAGTTATTTTAAGCTTTGGATCGATTTAATGACCGAATCTAACGATTTTTTTGCCCTCGTCTAGTTTTGTTATTGACCTTGTTTTGCCGTCTAGACTCGAAAATAAATAGATTGATGATAGTAAGTTGTAAAAGTATCTGAAAGTGTTTTTCGCTATTACATTGTAAAAGTTTAGGGGTAACGTCCTACTGCTGGGCAAAGGCCTTACCTCAACTATGAGGTAGTTTGAGCCATATTCCACCACGCGGGCTCAGTGCGGATTGGTGGAGGGGTGTTTGCAAGATAAGTGACTTACCCTTATTGATACTTACATCAATAAAATCCTGTAAGTTGTACTTAGTGTTTTTTTTTTTTTTTTCAATTTATTTGGAACAAAAAACAGTTTTACAATGTATATAAGTACTAGATAGTTATTATATCAAAAAAGAAAAAAATAAGGTTATTGTAGAACCAACAACATTGTCCACATTTTATATCCAAAAATAAGTTTAGATAAAACATTGTTTTGTTAAGAGCTACTTTTAATTAATGAGTAATAAATATATCGAAATAGTTTAACAAAGATTGGCTGCGCAGATACGATACTAAATGTGCAGTCTGTGTGGTACGTGTGGGTGTGTGTGTGTATGTGTGTGAGTGTGTTTATGTGAATGTGTGGGTGTGTGCGTGCGTGTGTGCGTACATGTGTGTGTATGTCTGTATGTATGCACCTGTAGGCCCTACGGAGTGCTACAAGTTCTTCTCCTTGGGATCGGTATGAAGGCCGCCTACAGGTACACCATGTCAAGTGTATGTGTAAGTGTGTGTGAGATTGTGTCAATACTGACTACAGTATTGACACAATCTCACTTTTGAATTTTTTTATTTTTAAGCTGTTTATATCTATTTCATTAAAGTTGTTAAACGTATTGAATAATCTATTAAATGGCGATCGTTTTCCCGCATTTGTTCGACAATTTGTGGGTGCAAACGTTTTAATTATACGACAGGAACGAAGGGATGCTTTTCTCGGAACAGAAAATCGTAGACTATTTGTCAGTTCGTTACTATCGTATTTACAGTGACATAAATCATATAATACAACCATGTCAATCACTATCCGTCTATCATTAAGTTGTAATAGCTTGTATTTTTCTAATAGTGAGTCATAAGGCAAGTTGTTACGAAAACATTTATAGTTAACACATCGTAAGAATTTCTTTTGTACGTTTTCAATTGCATCACTATACTTTTGATAAAATGGGTTCCAAACTGGTACGGCATACTCTAATTGGCTTCTAATAAGTGACTTATATAAGTGTATAAAAGTCTTGTAAGATTTGAATTGTTCGCAAGCTCTTACTACAAAACCAAACATTTTAAAGGCTTTATTAATAATAGTATCTATATGCTTGTCTAAATGTAATTTTGAATCAAGCACTATTCCAAGGTCTTTTATGCAGTCAACTTTTTCTAATATATTATTACCTAGTTTGTACGGGAAATTACTTATGAGCTTTTTTTTTGTAAAAGTGATAGATTTGCATTTGTTGATACTAAGACTTAACTTGTTAGCATCACAATATCTAGTAAAAGTATCTAAGTCGTTTTGGAATCGAATATGGTCATTATAATCAGTTATGGTATGAAAAATTTTCAAATCATCTGCGTAAAGAGAAAAGTGACAAAATGTAAAACAAGTATGTATATCATTTATGAATAGTACGAAAAGGAGTGGCCCAAGGATAGATCCTTGGGGGACGCCAGAGGTGACCAACACTGCATTCGATTCAAAGCCTTGAATTACTACCTTCTGAGTTCGATTACTGATGTAGGACTTGAACCACCGCCATAAGTTTCCCCTTATACCATTAAAAGCAATTTTTTCCAACAATATTTTGTGATCCACTCGATCAAATGCCTTTCTGAAGTCTGTATATACACAGTCTGTTTGTTTGTTTTCATCCATTGCATTAAAAAGTTGACAAGTATAAGCTAATAAGTTAGTTGTGGTTGATCTTTTCTGAACGAATCCATGTTGCTGTTGAAGTATATTATTGTGAAGTTTAGGATAAATTTCATTTCGTACAAGTTTTTCGAACATCTTAGACATTGTAGGTAGAATTGAAATCGGCCTATAATTCTCAACATCCTGTTTGGGACCACTCTTGAAAACTGGGACTATTCTAGCTGATTTCCATATGTCAGGGAACTCACCAACCTCAAGAAGTTTATTGTAAATATAATATAGTGGTTTACTTATGGTTTCGGCTATTTGTTTTAGAAATAAAGCAGGGATATTATCAATACCAGGTCCTTTTGTTATATCTAGAGACTCTAATTGTGCTAAAACTTTAGATTCTGAAATGAAAACATTATGTATGTTTGGTTCATCCCTACTTAAATTATTACGATTAAAATCAATGTCATCAAAGCTGTAATTTACTGGGACTGTTGAGTGTTCAAAAACAGACTGGAAGAAGTCAGAAAAAAGATTACATATATCAACTGGAGTATTTGCGGTCCTGTTATCAAGGTGCACTTGTGTTGGAATGTCCGAGCATTTTTTGCGATTCGAAATATAAGTCCAAAAATACTTAATGTTGACCTTGATACTATTTTCTACCAATTTCATATAGTCAGAGTAGCATTTATCACATTCAATTTTAAACCTTTTTCTGTATATAGAGAAATCTAGTTTATCTACTTCATTATTTGTTTTCTTCCATTTGGTCCATGCACGGTTTTTATTTTTGTGTATATGTATTAATGCTGGAGAAAACCAAACCGGGTAGTGAGAAGATTTTATAGTTTTACAGGGCACATATTTCTTAATAACAGTATATAATATTTCATAGAATTCCGCCAGCATTGCGTTTGCTGATTTATTCATAAAGGTCGAGTCCCAGTTGATCTGTGATAACTCATCATTGATTTGAGTATAATCAGCTATTTTAAAACAGTACCTCTGATATGGTTTGCCCGTTAATCCCATTATCTTAACCTGGCTGGAGAGAGCTACGCAAAATGGAGGATGATGTGGGACAGGCGGCAACAAGTAAGCTGAGGGAGCCGCTAAGACGTTCTCGGGAGAATTAGTAATATACAGATCCAGAATCCTAGACTTGTCATTATAAAGGTTATTGAGTTGATAGCCGCCTATAGGTGATAAGAAATTTATCAAGTATGTATTATGTATAAGTGAGTCATTTGTTTTAGGCTCTAAGGTTTGATTTACTGTGTCATAAACCCAGTCAATAGTAGGTAAGTTATAATCTCCGAACAAGTGATAGTTTTGTATATTTAATTGTAAATGCAACAAGTATTGCAAGTAATTAAGAAATGACTATTAGACAATACTTGGCTGGCTTGGTGGAATATAGACTGCATTTATAAAGTGCATTTCCTTTCCCAAATCAAGTACAATGGATATGTTATCTATTATTGCTGGGATCAGTGGCTCAGCCTCAGCCCCACTCGAGGAGGGGGGCGGGGGCAGGTGGACGGCGCGCGCTCCGAGACCACGGCGAACAGCAACCATTACGCCGCCCCCGTCCCCTCGGCGAGTCGCAGCTAGGTCCCTATCGCAACGAAACAGCTGATACCGTTCATCTATTATTTCATTGTCAAATATGTTTTTATTCAGCCAAGTTTCCGTTAGTATAATGACGTGGTAATCATGCGATAGAATATTCATAAAAAGAGTGTTTAGTTTGGTTTTAAGTCCACCACAATTTTGATAGTAAACAGAAATCATGTTAGAAACTTTTTTTTGCAGTTTGTTAGTATCATGAGTATAGTTAAAAATATAGTATAAACTAACATAATATGTAATCGCAACCAGGAAATAAAATTTGTTGGAAAGTGCAATTGATGACGTACCTTATTGTTGTAAAATGTTGTGACTAAGTATTGCCAATTACCTGGTATTAGAGGATAAGTATGCATTTGACTCGTTAACGTTACTTTAAGTTTAAAATAAGCACCGCGATATGACCCATTAACGATAGTATTTATATGACGAAAAGTTGACATCCGGACACGGATTACGTGTGGCTCCCTGAGATAAGAATACAATGAGATTTCGTCAGATAGCGGATAGTGATGATAAACATCAAAATTAGGAAAACAGAAAAATATTATATGCAATATGTGGTAAATATAACTAATACTCATAAAATTATTTGATTTTCGTAATCTCATGCTTGTTACGTATAGCTTGTATTGGCGATGTGTCCGTTTTACGCACAAGAATAACACCATGTTTAACCCATACATACTTGTAGTTATTCTTTTTCGCCTCCTCTCGGACTGAACGAAATAATTGCTTATTTTGCAAAGTCAGATGTTCATTAATATATATGTTCTGCACTGTCCCTTGCATTAATAGCTGATCAGTGGTTAATTTGCCTTTAAGTAATCGTGAAGCAGCTATAATGTTGTCACGCAGGATTCTGCTAGCTAGTTTAACGATGATGTTCTTGGGGCGGGGGTTGCTTTGAGATGCATGTGGGACCCTATGTGCGGCTATCACCTGTGCGGCCGGTATGGGTACCTTGATCACGGTGCCCAGCTGTTCAACGAGTGATATCAGATTTTCATTTCGGCGCTCCGGAAGATTCGCGATTTCAATGTTACATTCTCGGGCCTGCTGCTCCATGGTGTCTAATTTGTTTTGAAGAGTAGTCATTTGACTAGACATTGAGACGGTGTCTGAGACTTGTTTCTCTATATCCACCACGCGACCTGTTATCCCGTTCATTTGATCCGATGCATATGAGGCAGATTCCTCTAATACTGTTACTCTAGCCTGTACGTCTGACAAAGCTTCACGAATCAGCGTATTTTCTGAACTTAGTTTCTGTAATGATACACTCATATCAGACATTGTGTCCGAGATCTTCACAAGGTCATCTGTCATGGCTGTTTTGACAGTTGCGGCGACTGAGTCTGTTAACATCTTGTTCATTTTACTGCTCTAATCATCCCATTTTGACTCGAGTAATTTGAAATTCCGATCGATCAACACATCTATGTCATCATCAGGTTGTTTACGTTTTCGGGTACTAACGAAGTCATCTGTGTTATCACGATGCTGGGGGCGCAAATCCGGTTGCGAGCCAAACCTGACAGGTGAGCTAGACATAGCGATTCACTCGGGGGAAACAAGGACGGCTATAGGTTTACCGCTCCGGTACACAATGAAGTATCACACAATAACTGCACTGATTCGTAGAAAATACAGTTTCACACCAATATCGCATCAATCGCAACAACTATAGGGTGCAAGCTAAGTTATCACTTCAAAATATAATTACGCAGACAATTTGCGACATGTGTGCTCTCAACAATGTTTTGACGACGAGTGACGACATGTAAAGCAATTGCTTGACTTGGATTGAGTCCACCAATCTATACGGAATAACTTGTTAAGAACCTTCCATAGCTCCCGTAGCTACCTTTCATTTAAAGTATATTTATTTTTAATGGATTGTAGCCAAAATGGCGAACATTCATTTAACTGGTAGTAATGTTATTTATTGCAATTTGACATAACTTATTTAACCGAAAAGAGTTTCATGCACAAAAAAATATTGAAGTAGGTAATTTGCTATTGTAACTAGCGCTTTACCAATAAATAAAAACATTGTATCAACCAAGGACATGTGAAAAATAAAGTGGAGTGATTACTGTATCATCGCTGCTTTATACCTGATTGAAAAGATTCTCGTATAATTAAATGCACTCTATCAATTTCAAACGGCTGATTAATGAAACGTTGTCAAACTTTATATAAGTACCATAAAACCGATGAAAAGTTGCGAAGCGATTGTTTCGGTTTTCATTCACAAAGTTTCGTTTTTGCGGTTCCCGCAAATAAAGTTAGAGTACCTACATGAAATAAAGTACGTACAACAGGACGTCAAAGTGAACTCTGCGGTATCTTATGCAGTTGTAATATGAGCTAGTTTGCAACAGAAGTAAGTATAACCTGATATGATGGCGAGTGTACTTAAACGTCGAAAACTTCGTTATTAACTGAATTATGCATGTAAACTTCTGAACTAGTGTCACAGATATTGATAGGAAAACTTTCTCTTTAAAGAGGTACCCATAGACGAAAAGTAGCGCACTTTTAGGACGTCAGTAATTTTATATTTTGTAGGATACGATATTTATGCAGGTGAAGTCGCGGGATAATATAGTTCAATACTTATATTTTGGGATTACATTCTGCAATCTCAAAGTACCTACGTATACAAGGTGTTTAAAAACAACGAGTAAAGAATGGAGGACCTACTCAGAATCAGTAACTGAACATCTTTCTCCTAGAAACGTATGTCGATTAACGCCAAAAAAATTTGACTTCCCCATACTAAATCGGTCATGTGACCTGTCTGATATGGAGAGTCAATTAATTTTTGGCATATTTCGACCCATGTTTCTAGGAGAAAATTGTTCAGTTACTGATTCTGAGTAACCTTCATTCCCTTCATTCTTTACTCGTTGTTTTGAAACACCTTGTATATTGTATACATAACATATGTACACTACTACAAGACACTGTAAATGTCTGTCGCAAAGGAGGGTTTACGTCTGTTTAGTTTTATCTACCAGTCTGGGATTTACGAGTGTTACCAATTTGCCTCTGTCTGGCCACCGATGACATTATTCCAGTCTAGTGAAATGGTTATGCGCGATAAATCCCGTCTTGGGGATTTTAAAGTCTGTATTTAAATTAAATTCTAATGCTGGACTTACACTCTGACGTAATTTTATCTAGAGTTTAAGTTGAAATGATAGAGATTTTAAAATTTTGAATTGTTGCTTCTGAATTAACGTTATTAAAATATTGTCTCTCGCACGTTTCATTTCCTTAGCAAAAATATATTGTGCCTATTCTAAGGTATTGATACCATATTCTACCTTAGATCTACCAAAATAACTCAAAAATGTTAAGTGGCTTACCAACAACCCCCTGCGGTTATCATATCAGTAAGCCAGCTATAATAAGTAATTTTTTCCTTTTTAATCCAGTAAATAATTGAATTCGGAAATAATAACGAAACTTGCTTTAAATTCTTTTACCTAATAAAACTTATTTCTTAAAAAGTCTTTTTCTGTTGTTCCAGCGAGTGTTACTCGTACGTTTGTGAACAAAATCTAGTTAGTAGAACATTCTGTCAGGTTTGTGTTGAGATTGTTACTTCCAAGTAAACCTCGTCTCTACTAAACAGCAACTTACTTAGTGAAAATGCTTGCTATGTACTAGATCAGTTATGTCCATATATCGATAGATTTACTGTTACTCTTAGAATATGTTAAAAATTTAAACCTTAGTATTAAAAAACGAAAGTGTTTCCTTGTGGCAAGGAGGCGTTGATGCTTGCTGCGTTGCCGTGTTGGATAGCTAAGAATGCTTCCTTTGAGCTAGGATTCAGCCAGCTTTATTATTTGCCAAAACAGAAATTAATTTAGGTAGGTACAACTTAAAAAAAAAAACTTTTTATAGTTTGTTAATCGAAAAAACTTAAGTTACAATAGTACTTGATCATGTAATTGGAACATAAGGAATTATCTATACATCTTACGCTTGAAATCTTATCGACATACACCTTTTCACTATTTAAATCAAATTACATGTAAGTTTTCGATTACTATCCGGCGTTTGGTTTATTGCTTTGGATTCAATCTAGTTCTGTTATTTATACGGTATATTTTATTTACGTACTTTTTAGTACACTATCGATAAATTGTAGTTTGCACGACACCAGACTTCATTTCTGCAGGCTGTTAGGACTTCGCGGATAATTAGCGTTCTAACTACGCTACGCTACAAGGCGAGATGAGGCAGAACTTCACACAAAGCTCAGCGTTCTCACCTGAGTAGGTACCTATACTTTATAGATAGTGTAGATATCAATAAATTGCTGGAAAATTAGCCCAAGGAACTAATTCGTAGCTAAGCTTCAAAAAATATTGTTAAAAATTCTGAAATAACTAGTTAAGGTTGACTTGTCAATGACTTGGTATTTAAAGTATCACTTTGGACGTTGTTTTTCAGACACATTTATTTAGGGTTTTATTTTTATGTGTATCTGCTGCCGCTATAACAACATACTAAATACAACAAACGCGATGTCGTTGCCCCTATTTGCTTGATATCAATAATGGTTGTTTATCAAGTCAAAGGTACGGAACCCTTAGTGCGCGAGTCCGACTTGCACTCGGCGGTTTTTGTGGTTTGATATGCCGATATACGAATGCTAGGTTTGAGGCTTCGCTCTGCATTTATATTCTTTACTAATAGACCGCGATAGCAATGTAATATAGCATAAGTATGCCACTAGTTTTCCACTGGTTAAAGTTTCTTACGTTTTTTCAATACTTTCAGATATTAGTGATCTCAAAGATCTCTTTACTTTTTACCAAAAACAAAGTTATTTGCACAATTCATCGAAGTGCCTCAGTAATATTTGTAGTAAGTTAGATACCGTGACTCCAGTTTATCGTGGGCTCCGGAGGTTTACAAGGGCTTATACCGCGGGGCCTGCCAAGAGAGCCGCCTTAGGGATACCATGAGTTGGGGGACATTGAATACATAACATCAAAAAAGTATGTAGTAATTTTTTGTTACTTACCGTAGCTATAGGTTTCATCAAAATCGGTCCAGTAGATTTTGATAAGTTAGAATATATCTAATTTTTCACGGATGTGTTTTACAAAATTCTTTTGTCATTCTTTTGTTTACACGACCGCCGGCGTCTTATCGATCTGTGAGGCTTTAAACTAAAAAAAAACTCGCTATGACTTTTCGTTTCCAAGAAATCCGTGGACAAACACATGCCAACGATATCACATACATCAAAGTCGAATTGAAAACCTCATTTGTTAAAAGTCGGTTAAAGTAGCTGACGATTGTTAGTAAAACTGCAGATCGTTCACTAATACAGATTGTTCTTTTTACCGACTTGTTAATAAAAAGTTCACTGCTTCTCTTTATGGAAATATTAGATACTTTGGAGGAATGTAACGGTAGTCCTCGAATATATTTCAATATGGTCATACGAACAATGAATAAGGATTATGATCCCGGATGGAGTTAATACGGGCTGTGTTCCCCTGGGAGCCTCCCAAGAATGTGGGATCGTCACCGCAATATCACGTAATGGGTGTCGATATTCGGCAGGTTAATTCCCTTAATTACCTCTGATTTAGTAAGCCTTTGTGATGTGGCTTCTGGCTTTCATAGCTCACGGTTAGGCTGGGTTAAATTTAATGGTTAAGTTTCTTTATTTCTTTCTTCTTCTTTCTTTTTGTGGGATATTCTCGCTGTGCTACTTTGTGGATTTGTCATATAATTTTATATCACCTATTTCAAAGACTAGAACTTTTATTTTCGAGACGAATAAAACCGTTAAATTTAGTTTTATCTACCAAACAGTGGGAGTAAATAAGTTCTATACTGTAAATCTTGATGTACTAAATAAAAACAATACTATATTTATGGTAATGTTTATCAAATATACTTCATTTAAAATTTATTATGATTTAGGCGTGCAAATTAAAAAAAAATGCTTTATTTTGCTTCTTAGTCATGTAACGGCGTCTCTAACTTTTGTTTGCACTTACACCATTAACTGGAAATTCGATATCAGTAACCTTCTCTCCCGGAAGGAAAATAAACAAGATAGTCAGGGTTAGTGGTAATTCGATATCGTTTAGGGGAGTAGAGCTCATTTACGATACATTTCGCCGTATAGGTAGGGTAAATTCTTATAGCCAAAGATTTGCTCACAAAACCATTCTGCATTTCCAAGCGGTTGAGACCACTTGTGCATTAGAATTGCTATAACAATATTTTTTAAAGTAGGTAATTGCTAAATAATAGTTACCATTTCAAAATTGGCATTTACTATTTAAGTTTGTAAAGTAATTGGCACTTTCCTCTTGGTACATTTATTTTACATCACAGGCTTTGGCTAGTACGAAATTAAAAAAAAATATTCAAAGTGTGGGTATCTCGAAAATGGTGAGACTTTTACTTGAAAACATTTATGGTTTCTATTAGGCCATAACGTGACCAATTTGCAGTTACAGGATTATCCTTCGCTTTTGGGACACCCTGTGTAAGTACTTGTAGGTTCCAATAAGTTTTTGGGACCGTGATGGTACGTAAATAATAATTCCAAATGTTATAGATTTCTATTACAGAGCCTGTTTCGCCGTTCAATAAGGCCTGCTTATCGCGGCAAGAAAGCTAATCGCGATTATACTTCTTATCGGAATATATTACTTTCTTCTCGTTATCATCATCATCATCAGCCAAAGGTCGCTCACTGCTAAACATAGGCCCCCCACGGTTTTCCACAGCGACCGGTTGTGAGCGGACTGTATCCAGTGTGATCCTGCGATCTTTACAAGGTCGTCAGTTCATCTTGTCGGTGGATGTCCTACGCTGCGCCTTTGGTCGAAGGGTCTCCAATCTAGAACTTTTCTGCCCCAACGGCCGTCGATGCTTTGCGCTATGTGCCGTACCCACTGCCACTTGAATTTACTGATTCGCAGGGCTATGTCCGTCACCGTTGTTCTTCTATCGTTTCGCCCCGTATTACTTGAATTCATTTTGTGATATCCTATTTTCTTTTATGTTGGTATCATCATCATCATCATCATCAACATCATATCGTCCACACCATTTCGGGCAACGGCGACTTCTGCACTCTAGATTTGGTTTATTGGTGGTGGTACGCTCTGTACTGTTACTATGAGTTTACGACGGTTTTACTCGCTAGCGACTACGTAAAAAAAGTCTATGGAAAATTGCACATCGCCCCTAGCGGTCGCTTGCAGAACAAAAATTTTTTCATACAAAAATTTATGTCGTCGCTAGCGAGTAAAACCGACGTAAACTCATGGTAACAGTACTGGTAGTCAAATATCGGGTAAGCAAACGAAAGTGTCTGTCAGTTTGTCAGTGCAACGGCCGCGTCTGGTAGTCGTCTCCGCTCGCCGGATCCGGAACTTGTAATTTCCGGCACTCCACTGGGCTGCACTTGGGTTTTATTTGTTCGCCATTACAGCGAATACTTCCGGTTTTGACTGCTGGCAAGTTTGGGTCGTCGGATGTTGATTTTAGCACTCGATAGTAGAAAAACGCAAGTGGAGGAAAACGAATCTCAACAAATACTTTTAACGAAAATTGTTTTGAACAAGATCGAACCCGTAGTTTTCGAGATATAGTACATTTTCATTAACCGCAAATATAACTTTGTCTTTCATAGAAACACTATGAAAAACATAGTCATTTTTGCTGTAAAAAATATTGTGATAGTTCCGCGAAGTGGAAGTAAGTGGAAAAAATCAGTTTAAGGGTGGTACGGAACCCTCAGTGTGCGGGTCTGACTCGCGCTTGGCCAGTTTTCTTAATAGAGTGCGCTCTGCATTTCACATATACCTTTAATTAGGTATTATTTAATGAGGTAGAAAATCGTTTCGAAAATCTTTGAATTACTATTTCTATCTTGATAGAAATTCAAATTCTTTGAAAGTTAACAAGCAAGCCCAAATAACAAGAGCAACTATTTATAAATTACATAAGTTTAAAAAAGACAGATCTGCTATAGAATCGCAATTCTACTGAAATCAATCTCAATTCATTTGCTATCTAAACTTTCTTTCAAATCCGACCCTGGGCTGCACCTGCGCCCGCCCGATGATTAACCTCGTCTCGAGCAAAGATTCAAATTGCCCCCGCGGGGCTTTGCACTAGCACCGGGAGATACAGCAGAATTATTGGGGTATCTATTGAAATACATGCTAAAACAACTAATCTGTCGACAAAAGCCTAAGCTGCGTCTCTACGCACAAAATTATTTTTGACTATGATGACAAGTGACAACACTTAAGAAGGTTTGGCTGAATGGACATAGTCTAAAAGCCGAAAAATCATATTAAAAAATCTGACTACTGAGTCCTGTCAGTGTCATAAAGTATCTAGCTGTGCGACACGGATCTTCTGGCCTACAGGTAACATTGACAAGGGGGCGCTAGCATTCAATTAGGGTAGCCAGAGCAAGAAAATCTCCCTTGATTCAGGGAGTTTAGGAAGCTGTTTAACGAATATTTTTATTTTAACATGGCAAAGCCAAAGAAAATATTTCTTGGATGGAAATGTAGTTGAAGGCATTTTCTACCATATGATAAGAGGCATATCATGTATGTTCCACCGATTTTAAACGCAAAACAATTGTATTAACAATAAAAACCGTTGAAAAAATAAATAAGGAGTTTAGCTCTAAGGTATTTAAAAACATTCATATTAATTGTTTAAAAGAACACGTACGAAAATAAGAAAAGGGAAAATCGGAAAATCTCTTGTAAGATTGGGGAGTTTTCGCTACGCTCGTTCTGGCAACCGCATTTTTGAATTCGACAGCGTTAGTTCCGACTGTCACCGTTGGCCAGAAGATCTTTGTCGCACTGTATAGAAAATGACAAGTGCATAGGAGCTTATGTAGCTAAGGAAATATTTTATATCAGAGTTTTATTTAGAAATTGATGTTTTTTGAAACCATCCTTGTATTTTTACAATCAAGAGCAAATTAGAGTTAATAATAATTTAATACCTACATTGAGATTGAGTGAGCCTTCTCTCTGCTTCTATCGTAGATAAGGCTCATACTTGTGCATGACAAACTTAGCGCTAACAGTTTCCTTAGTCTGTAGTTAATCGCAGGTAAGTGCCATCGACAAACTGGGACCTTGGATAAGACGCGAAAGCCTTCGTTTAAAATGCACTCACTACAAATTTCTAAACGAAGGCAGCTACATATTTTGTCTATAGTACATTACTGTATTAAGGCGCCGATGCACATAGATGTACCTACCTACGTTGTACTCATGACCAAACGTAAATAAAGTTATATTTGGTGCTGAGTTTAGCAAGATTTTTGACTTTGGATTTAATATACTAACGGCCGGTTTCACAGTGACCTAGTTAGTTCTGGTTAGTGCTGTCTGCCAGATACTTCATATTCAATTACGTTCTATATTTGAATTAATAATTGGTTTAATGCTTGTTCAACAATTGTAAAACAGGCTGTGAGTTTCTTGTTGAAACGGAACTTCATAGATATTATGACGAAGCTAAAATATTATGAGTTTGCATACATTTAAATAGTAAAATTACGAGTATGAGTATCAGTATTGTGAACAAAGCTTATGCGCCAGAAAATCATCATTTACATTTAAATTGCTGCTTTGTAGCTGCAATGAAGCTGTATAAAACATACTTTATGGCAATGACGTTATAAAGTGGAGTCGTTGAACTCGTATATTGATAGTGAACTGTAAGCTTATACTTTACACATAGTTCTACAATCCACAATGTGTTAATAAAAAAGCGCAAAATCTGAAATTAGTTTGTTTAGAATTGAGAGAAAAATCGATTCCACAAATTTTGTAAATTCACTAATGTTGTGTGCAATAAATAGTTATCCTACTACTATTATAAAGGCGAAAGTTTGTAAGTATGGATGTATGGATGTATGGATGTATGGATGTTTGTTACTCTTTCACGTAAAAACTACTGAATGGATTTGAATGAAACTTTACCACAATATAGCTTATACATCAGAATAACATATAGGCTACAATTTTTGAGGTTTCTAATGTGAGGTCGTAAAAAAACACATTTTTTGCGCTACTAGACGGGACGAACCTGAAGTCCACGCGAACGAAGTCGCGGGCAAAAGCTAGTATATCTATAAGGGTAAAATTTTAAACAAAAAAAATTAAGGCCGTGTCTAAATATTAGTTAACTCTATTATCAGCGGCGTACTATGCACCTAAGTCGCCAAGCAGCAACGTTGCAATCTGAAGTTTGACTAAATGCAAAATTGCGAGTAGATAGCGTAGCGTAATTACCAAATACTTGTCAAAGTAAGATTGCAATACGCACTCTATACTAAGAAATCTGACGAGGACTACTTAAAGCAGGTCGATCACCCTAATTGTAACTTATTGTTTATTTGCTTGATAAAAAATTGGACACTGATTGTTGGGGAACTCTCTTCATAATAACAAAAACGCTATTAAGAAAGTTGTTACAGTCCATAGGTTTGTGAGGATATTGCCCTTACGTCCTAGTTAGAGTTTTAATATTTCCTTGCATAACCGCTTAATGGAACTTCCTTGTTCCGTTATAAAAATAGTTACAATGTAAAGTTATGTTAAGTTTAACATTGCGTGATGAAAGAATGAATCATTACCTCGCCATAAACATCAAGCTCACTACAAGAGCATATTATGCGGGAAAACTGTATTTTACCGGTAGTAATAAAATTTTATTACCAATATAAGGACCTACTTTGTTTAAATTGAAATATTGAAGTATTAATTTTAGCATTGCAGTAGTCCACATACACATTACTTATGCTGGGTTACCTTTAAATTTCGAATATCGTACGGATGTTTGTTTGGTCTTATCTCTAAAAGGAGTGTCCTGAAACCTTCACTGTTGGGCAAAGTCCTCAACTCAAGTACATAAGAAACGGCGTGGCTGAGTATGGTCCATTACTAATCTATCTCTTATCTTATCATACGGCCTATTACTTTTGAGAAATCTAAAGATGTTTACGGTACAGAGGTTTCACGTCAAATTCACTCATAAAACAACGAAGAAGACGCAAAATTTAATTTACAAGAAAACAACTTGGCTTCATCATGTAAAATAGACGTAAAACCACGCGCCACAACTCATAACATGATTAATTTTAGCGGACAAACACCAATCAATGAGAGTTTCATTAAAACAGTCTTTGATACAATCCGGGTTAAATTAACCTCCTACGCAATGAAATTAATTACAAGCTACAGTCATGGGTGCGTAGACCCTTGTAATCTTATAAGCAGTAAACACAACTCCGGGTTGATCTCCTAAGCCTAAATGTGGTACGGATCAGCGACCGAGTGTAACTAAAAAGAGAGGTTTTGCGACATAGTGCCGCGTAAACAGTAAACAGGTATGAACTAAGGGCATAATGTTTTAAACTAGGCAATTGAGAATAATATTCTAAAACTTTTGCGAACAGTACTCCAGAAGTCCAGACACAATAGAAATTTTATTGTTATCACGCCTATAGGTAGGTGGTACATTGAGTAAGTCTTGCTTAAATATTAAATTAAATTTGAGAAGAATTTTAGAATAAAATAATACAAACATTTTGTACAATTATTAACGTACATAAGATAAAAAGATATTTGGTGCAGGAAAAAATTGGAAAATTGAACTATTCTAAGTAAAATGTCAAAAATTTGTCATTTCTTGTGCTTCAAACTTTAGCCGCTGGTATCGATGAAAACCAGTTAACCGTTTCATTTTAATTCTGTTAGCGTTGTAACTTATATCTCCCTGAGTGCATCTCTGTATCTGCCCGGTCCGCAGTGCAAATATACGGAACTAACGTGTCCAGAATCCGTTTACTTTTCAATCTCTGGCGATCGCAGCTCCCGAGGAGATGGGAAAACCAGACATTTGGGATATAAAACTTCGCTACGTTACGAAGTAATATAAAATGTAAAATAGGTTTGATACTTTCAATGGTCGTATGTCTTAAATTATTTTTGAAAATTGCATAAGAGGTTATTGCATTACCTCTATATCGAAATATGCATGGAATAAGTGACTCAATAGTAAATCAAAATTGTATCTGTATGTAAAATGCAGATGTCTATCCTTTGATACGTTAATGATACACATATTTCAAAGTCAGAATGTATTTTTTTATATTTTATTCAAATAAATAAATAAATTCTTCGATAGATAATATTTTCCATTTAAAATTACTACGATAGAACCCAAGCTCAACGCAGACACCTCCTAGATATAATGTAGATGAAAAGATAATAGTTACCTTTTACTTACTTTTAAATCCGTAACTAAAATTATTTATAAGTAGCTTCAGCCATATCTTACTTTACTAAAGTAAGCAGTACATATTTTGTTTATTTAAAAGCTGACGAATTGTAGCACTTGTAGGTAGTTAGTCAGCACTTATATTTTAGCACTTTAGATCTAAGAAAGCACCTGCCACATATAAACGGAGCCAGTTCCATCGTCTTGGGAGTTCTTCAGAAAATTTACCGACAGTGAGCGGCGCTTACCAAAACTCATATAACTCAGCTCAGCTTAAACTTTAAAGTATGGACACGTAACCTCTTTATAAAAGCAAGGAGAAGCTGTGAAAAACGACCACAGCGCTCTAAAGTTTTACAAGGAGTTAAGTTTTCATCCGCAGAACTATTTTGTATCTTCGTATAGCCAAAATTTTGCAATAATTGCATGAACGCAAACGTGATAGTATCGGCCAATAATAGCAAACTGTACGAAAAAATACGCTTCCGAAACTATCCAACCCATAACTGGAGCATGTAAATCCATAGCCTAAACAGACTATAAACACGGGCATGATCAGGTTGCAAACATCATACATCAAAAACTTGCAATAATGTATAAGATTTTACAGGGTCCTTCTGCTGCAAACTATAAATATACTCCTTTGACTGTAATAGAAAATCAAACACACAAACTTTATTACGACAGAGCAATTTTGTGTAGTTTCAATTTATTGTTAATTTATTAAGATCCCAATATTCTTTTGTGTAACGTCTTTTAAGCCTGAGATACAGGTCAAACCTAGTTCAGGCAAAAGAATTACTGTACCTATATTAATTTGTAAGTCCTTTGATTTATTATTGTTCGTTTGAAAGAGGCAGAACGTCAGTACGTCCAGTACACAAAACCTAAATAAGTAGGTAACTCACCTGTTTCTTGCAATTGTTTGCACAATGTTGGCTTGCAAGATAAGCAATAGCCGTGCTGTTGTAACTTGTATGCATCTGTGGAGTGTCTGCAGTTCTCGTTTGTATGGAAAAATACTAGGACTTCATTTGGATGAGCGATGTTTGTTGGTCTGCTATGAATATTCAGGACGTGAATTGTGTAACAGAGATTTATGCCATTGCACACTTTGTATAAGTAGTTAGGTATACTCAATACATATGATGTCACCCTCATACATTTTTGAGGACACTTTGAGATTTTCAGGAACAACAAACAATTGAACACGATTTGCAAAACACAAATACTACTCTATATGAAGGTAAATAGTACTTAATTGAATAAATAGCACATCTACGAAATGTCTGTTATTCGCAGATAAATCACAAAATTCAGTTGTACATATCTGTAAAAATCTTTAGCGGAGATAGGAGGCTATAGCCATTCTTACCCGACTACGAAGCGCAAAAGGGAGGGTTTTGTAACAATAGTAAAATTACCACGGCTTCCCCGAGATCGTCCCAACGTAATTAATTTGGCCTATAAATTTTGAGGATGACATATTTTTTCTACCTTTTAATTTATTGCCGCTTCGTAACTTCTTAATAACTTTTAGTGTTGAAGTATTACACATTTAGGTATGATATCAAAAGTAGCAGCTGCCATTCCACCAGTCTACCATGCGTTTTAGAGATCTAATTAATTGATTGAATCTAGATCTGTAATCTGATTCATTTATTGTCACTTTAAAGAACTAGCTCCTAAGCTTAGATTACAATTTGTCTAGAAAACCTTTTCTTCGTTATCTATCAACTTTGGAATGACTTCAAAGAATGATTTGCATTATCACTTGTCGACTAAAACCGATTTAGCTCTCTATAAAATAATTTAAGGCGATGGTAAAAGATATCTCCGAGATCGTGAGGTCACTAAGGCTGGATTCACACTACCTTATGCGTAGAGGATTAAAATGCACTTAATAAATGTAATCAAGTGGTGAGTTAAACTATGTCTGCATTTAAACCAACCATGCCACCACCACCATCACGCCCCAGTGAAATAATTGTTTTGAATTATTATTTTGTATTTTGTGTAGGTAAGTCTTCTTTTTCTATTAGGTCTATTAGGTAGGTATTGCATTCTGTAATCCATTGCCTAATTAAAAAAAAAACATGTCCATACCAGCATTCAATGGGGTTATAATCGATTATTTCTGCTAGAATCAAAAGGGAGCATTCTCATGCATTGAAGGAGGAAAACCAATCTTAGTTAGTCTCGTCCCCCGGATCCAAAAAAAAAATTAGATATCATTTGTTACTCTGTACTAACATTAGATTGTTTTTAGGACCTCGTAGCAAAGTTCGTAAAATTCCGTCGTTCGTATTATCTTTTACGCTGCAGAGCAATGCGTTTCGTTGTCCAATGTTTATTTATGAATTTCAGCATCGATCGAAACTTCATGTAGTGTGTTATCAGCTTAAAAAGCTTCGCATCAAAATGAGGGTCGCTTGGTATTCAGCGAGAGGCGTCATCCCAGCTCCCGACCTTCGTCAAGACTCCAACCGGGAAACACCTTTAGGAAATAGACGACACTCAACTTGTTAAAAATGAGAATGGAAATCGCGGATTGAGTATTCACGATCGGGTGGAAGTATTTGTTAAAGTCACTTTGCATGTTAAGTTCTTATTCGATTTGTTAATGCGACATGTGATTATGTAGTTTTGTGATAGAGTTTTCAAGAAAACCTTACTGCACTACTTTTATTTTTCTTAAGTTGGATCTCAATACAAATTTTTCGACAGTGTAAATTGAACTGCCTGGATCTTGAACGAATTAAAGCAATATCGAAATACGCTCCCGTACTTACTTGTAAATAAATAAATAACTTGTAAGTAAATTAAGTGTTAGTAACTAAAATATTGTTTTATGAAAATGATACAAATTATTTGTTTGCATTTTGCTAATCTAATATTGCCTTTTATTTCTATGACTTTGTTTCCTACTTTTTAATGGGATAGCACAACTCAACTCATTAGATCGGGCATATCGAAGTTGTTGTTCAAATACTTTGTTAACACCTTAAGTTATTTAACTCCAAACAAATATTCGCTCCTCAAAACAAGATCAAGTTAAAATTGGTTACAAAACACTTCATTGTTACCCTGTTTGTTGAAATATTTCCCTTTTAAACTGTGGGTATAAGAGAATTCAAACAAAGTTAGGCAAAGAGTTGTTGCTAAAGTTTAACTTACGTTTTTCTTTGAATACACTTTTGAAAGTTTGTGGCTTCTAAATGATTGTCCCGTTTCCAAAGAGTTAAAAAATTACTCTTATTTCTTGTCTGAAGCTTAATGATAACCTACTTACTAAAGCAAAAAGCAAATATAAAAAAAAACGTTCGAATTTTAAATAAAACCCTAACTACAATAAATATCTGTGCCACACCTGTTTGTCCGTGATAACCTCAAAATCGAATGCACGGATTTTCATGCAGTTTCTATCAATAGATGGAGTAATTCATGGGAAAGATATCGGTTTAAAAAATGATTGTCAAAGAAAATGTTAAGAAAAAAAGTATCCAACACCTTTATACAGCTCACTAAAGCTCTTTGTAATACCATTGAGTGAGCACTTGATGAGAACGTGTACAAAGTAAAACGTTTATGAGCGTGAACGCGCGTTAATCGAATCACTCCACACAAAAATGTTTTCGGTGTACATGATTGTAGTCGCGAATTATGTGAGTAACCAGGTTTGCGAACGTGTCTCCTGAGGACATCTAACGAGTAAATAGGGCTGTCGTTTATGCTACAAAGGTAACACTTTGGTTTTAATTGCTTTCGTACTGATGAGAAAAGTAAGTGATAATAATATTCTAACACCAACCTACCACAGAAACAATAACCTTACATACCTTGACCTTACCTATAACAGATGCAATAAAAATATATTTGATTTGATTGCTTTTGAACACATTAACTCGTCAAGTATGTGTGAACGAGACACAATAGAAATTCCATTATTATGCGACTCCCGGCAGTCGTTTGATACCTGACTGATTAACGTATCTCAAAGGGGTATTTTCCTGTGGAATCCGTATCCCCAGGTAAGCCTTTCAAATAGATCGTGAATTGCCGTAGGAGAGATACAATAACTCTTTGTTGCACATCACTTAAAGTCAGTTACAATATATAAGCTTAAAGAAAATGATATGCATCGGATAGGTCACAAAGTCTAGAATTAAAAACACCTCGTCGTTTAAATTAGATCTAAAAGAAACAATTGATTCACTAGTACCGGCTCAGTATTTTAGCCGCAAATATGTGGAATCCACATTCTAGATACATAAACTGCTAAAATCATACTTTTGGCTTTACCGTAGTCCGTTGAATTCGCATTGAAAGACAAGTAAGAACTCAAGATACTTAAAATAGTTAAACCGCTTCATTGAGACTTTGCCTGCGGGGCACAGGGGCGCGGGGGGAGGCGATAACGGGTCGTGCGAGGGATGCGGGCGGCGCAAAATTATCCGCCCGCGCCGTTCACTAACCGCGCTTTCGTCTCGCCCCGCACCCCTGTGCCCCACAGGCGAGGTCTCAATTTCGCGGTCTACCTATAGTAGAACCCCGAAAACGCCACTTTAAGAAAACGCGTTTTCAAGTGACTGCAAGTGCCGACCCTAAACACAAGCCAAGAGTCGCGACTCCCTCGCACCCGGCACGTAATTACATAAAAATAATCATATCAGGCACACGACAGCCATGGCAAGGCACGTGATAAAATGTTGGCTGTCCCAAAACGCGCTGCAAAGTATACAAATAGTCAATGGTGTTTTGGCGTTTAACAACTAGGTATTATCACATAATAGGCATCAAGCTGTTATGCATCTATTGATAGAGATTTGTCATTCAGAGTTCGGCCTGTAAGTGAAGTTTTAAATATAGTCTTTTAAAGAACCTACATAGTAATCAATTCTTAAAAGGCTCTTTAAGTAACCAGTAATAAATTCTTAATGGTTTTAATCTATTATGATAAAAAAATATTTTCTAAAAAAAGAAATCAAACTGGCAATGTATTGCAAATTGCAGACAAATGTGTCTAGCCATAGAAGTTAACATTCAAGGTATGGTATATACTCTATGGAATTATTGATTAAATTTTTGGCTCCATTAAGGCTACACGCTGTATACCTACCTTATTTAATTGTATGTATGTAATTGAACTTCGAGTGAAATAAGGAAAACAACAAGAACAAATTGCAGTTTAAATAAATCTGAAAAATGCAAACAATCCTTCAGCGTTGTTCCGTCGGCTTAGAGTGTTAACCCTTCCCATGTTCCAAGTTTAATATTTCTGCTTTATTGCAACGTAAACCGGCGCAACGATTTCATAACAAGCAGAGAAGGACGTTCCGAGCGGGTTTCTGTAAGTGAAACAACCTATAATACTCCAGATAAGGAGCCAATAAGCAGTAACGAATGCAAATCCCGCTGGCCGTCAGAGGCCGTTTATAGGCCGCAGGCTAGGGATGAAACCCCGATAAAATACGAGCCCAGATTCAGACAATAGTGTCAGATATTATGGTCGATAAAGCTGTCGTGTTATCATTGCCTGATACACATTTTAGTATTCTAGTACCTATTACCTGATTAGCCAACTTCAAATACTGTGATATTTGGTATTAGCAGATCGTGATTTTCTGTATCGATGTGATCGTGTAAATTGCATTGTTGACCTGCTACTTTATGTCAAGGATGTTGCTATGTCAACACTGTTTGCTATGTCAACACGTTTAAAAATCGTAAGATAAAACATAATATAATAGAACTAAAGGCAAATACTATTCATTGCTAGTGTAAAACTTATCATTCATGAACAATAAAAATAAATTATTCAAGCCTACCCTGTGTGTCAGATGAAGGATGATAAAAGCACTTTAGCTGCCAAAGATATCTGGAAATTGGCGAGCGTTTGGCAGCCCTAGGCGCGGGTCGCCTAGGCCGTTTGGCGTAATAGAAGTCTGGCGAGCTCGAGCTCCCGCGGCAGGCTACGGGTTAAATACTGAAATTGATAGAGTCGTGTTACATTATACTGCCTTGCAGCTAGGCTAAATTTGGATTAGAATTTTGTTGCAATCAACTGAACAATGATTATGTTCCAACTTAATGACCACATTTAGTTGGAACATAATCATTGTTCAGTTCAGCATTTATCTTTTACGTGCCAAGCGTGTTCATAGTTAAGATACAACCATACAGTATGGGATGGATGTGGATGTGTTCAACAATAGGTGCTCTACATTTAAGATGGAAATCTCACAAATCCTGGGGGCCGAGGAAGATCAGCTTTACAAAGTTTGAAATAAGTTCTACCTATGTGTTTTGTTTCTTTTCCTTGGAAGTAACTTTTACTCAAATGTGTCTGTTTGTTTAAAAATCATGTTGTGTACACTAATTTTAGTTTGCCGTCTAGTCTGTTACTATATTGTCAATGTAAAAAGCTATGCAGGTCTAATGTAATCTGAAAGTGTATCTGTAATCAGTAAATGAATAATACAACTTTTAAAGTATCAGAATAAAATGTTTCTGTTATGTTCTTGCAACGACTGCTGTGACTTAACCAGTAAATTCAGGCAGAATTCGTCTAAATTAATTATAACACGTAGAAATCAACCCCAGAATATTATGGCAAAAATAATATCGGTTAAAAAGAGTTTCCTTCTAGTATGTATTACAGATAAGTGTCTCTGATGTTGTTTCTGATTTCTGAATTTGTTTAAACAATCTTTTAATCATGTATTGATTGTGATACTGTTTGTGTTTCTGAAATAAATAAATAAATAAATTTCCATGACAAAACTGCATTAGCTACTTACTTTGGGATCAATGCAATCTTTGTGATTGTTGTCGATTATTTATTTTATTTATAATGTGTTGAACACTGTGAAGCAAATACTTGTGGAAACTTCAGTCTTAAAACACTCCAGTTGGAAAGAAGTGATTAGCTGCGCCGGCAACCGCAATGATTATTTGAATCGGATACTTCCACCAATCTATTGTCCCAACTCCGCCCTTTCAGGCACAGCTCGGGGAAGTCAGCCACCACTACTCATACCCAAATACAACAGTTGAAGGTCGCTTTTGGAATAGAAAAGAATAATGATTTTATTTGCATTATTATTTATTAGGTAGGGTTATTTATTACGTAGGTATGAACATGCATGTTTCATTGAACTGGTGTTATGCAATTATTTCGTCATCGTATAGTAGTGAGTTTAGAGGATTGTCACGCCAAAAAAACAACCAGATGACGATATTAGGAATTAAGAACGATACAATTTAAAGGCATGTTTCACAATGTCCCAATAAGTAAACATCATGTAACGTTATCTGTTAATTACTTCATACGTAAAGAGGTTCCGTATTTGAATTATTTGTTGGGTCGTGCTTATTTATCGATAGTGGCAGACCTTAGTGAGACTATTAGACGAGATAGATGTCCAGAAATAGCAGTGCCTTTTTATTGTATTTAGTAGGCTATACTATACTTATACTGAGTCATAAACTAGCATGTACGCAAGTACATTTACACAAAGACACGCTTAAACTTACAGTGACATCAAAAAGTGTCAGCACATGGCGTACTCGTAGTTACCTAATCGAGCTAATTTGTACTGTATCACTAAGTATTTATAAATGATAGTTATTCAGTATGGCGCTTCTTTCACTGTATTGTATGTAATAAAATAAGATTTGAAAGAAATCTCTGTTCATTTACGAAATAGTAGTAAAAAGCAGCTAATAATTGGTTGAGCAAAATTTAACGCAATTTGTCTTTATTTCCTTACCTCACATTTTATGATTTGTATGGTCCTGCATACCTTGTTCTCAATCTTAATCGCAAGGTCTGTCTGTTCTGTCCAAGCTATGGCCAGGGTCTAAGAATGGAATGGAAGGATCTAAAAATCCGTTACAAATGGGGCCAATAAAGGAACTTAACCCTGAGCAGTGCAAGGATCGTACAAATGACGTCGATTCTTCTGTGAGCTCATAGAAATAACGTCTTCGTTAGATTCAATCCTCGGTCGACGAGCAGTGATTTGTCTTTTTATCTTATTAGTGCAACGCTGTAACGAACCGTGGAATTTCATTGTAGGTTCTAGTAATAATATATTAGTACCAACTTTTTAAATGTAGGATTTGATAGGGTTATAATTTGAAACAGTTACAAAAAAACTAGGATAAACTTACTCCTGCCGTTTAAATCTGAGTGAGCTTTTGATGTAGAACTATATTGTTTTTATATCTAAAGAGCATGTTACCCATGATTCAGAAGACTAAAATCATTAAAAATCAGTTTCTAAATTGACGATGATAAATTATCATCGTAAAATATTTAGATGTAT